>VXAL01002037.1:0-197030 GCA_013399475.1 Chauna torquata | reverse complement strand
CTTTTTCACTCGTCCCTGGAGCAAAGCTGCCCTAGCAGTCATTTCTCCAGCCACTCTGGTATCCCCTCCTTTGGCAAGACCTGGGGGAGATGCTGAGATGCATGTCTCCAGCTTTGTAGCCAAACTCCCAACAGCCCGAATAAATAAACAGTCTCCTCCTGCTCCCGGACGGGCGGGTCCCCTTCGCTCCAGCCCTCCCCGCCGCCACCCCGGTGAGGGACACCCCTTACGGAAAGGCAGATTTATTGTCTCTAATCAGCAAATCGTTTAGGTCATTACAAGCCCATTACCGAGGGACAGGCGGGGTGAGGAGAAAGCTTGGCTACTTCTCATCTTGTGAACCAGTGCCTTTGAAAATCAGAGGAGAGGAAAGGGTCCCAGGGAGAGTCCCCTGTTATCCCTCTTCTATAGGAATGCCCGCCCCCCCATCCCTTCACTCTCATCTGTTGCCTTCCTTCAGTCTCCTCAAGAGGGGTCCAGTTCCACTAAATTTGGTACCCACATCCTTGCCTAGGTCCTTCCAGCATCATTTGCAGCCAGGGAAATGATTTTTTCATTTCACTGCTCCCCCAGCAAGGCCTAGGGGATGAGCCTATTACATTGCTTTTGGTGGTTTCTTTTATATTACCACCACCACCTTTTACATTCCTTTCCCCTTCTTTCTTTTCCCCATGCCCCTGACGGACTATAAAAACACCAGGGATTCAGTACTGCCCGTGCTGTGGGTAACCTGGGGTTGCCATGCTCACGCTTCAAAAGTGCATCCCATCAGGGAGGAATTTGGGGGCAGAGCCTCTCGGGTCTGAGTCCACTTGGATCCACACTAGGGATGCAGCTCGCAGGGAGGGAGAGGGGGCAACTCAGCCCCCTGAAAATCAGGACTCCTGCACCCCCCCCATGCCAAATGGTGCCCTGATGTGGCATCCTGCAGCATCCCTGGTAACTACCCTGGCCCCCTGGGTACCAGGGATGTCACCAGCCACATGGAGCTGGGGGACTGCACAGATCCCCATGGTGGGGCCAGACACACCCTTGTCCCCCCAACCCCTCACCCCTTTTACCTCCACCCTAGTAATTATGCAACCTCTGCTGACCCTGCTTTCTATCCCTTTTATCCCAGCCTCAGTGCCTGTTCGCCCAAGCAGGCAGGGCTGAGCCGTTGGAGATTGCTCTGAGGTCCTTCCATCTGGCACTTTCTCTCTGTTCCCCCACTCAATAAATAAAATAAGGGTCACCTTTTTTTTTTTTTTTAACTTTTTTTTTTTTTTTGGATCACACACCAAGACCCATCACAAATGAGACCCCCGAGGCTTTGATGCCTGTGTTTGGACACAAGCAATTATCTCTAATTATTGTTTTGCTTTTCAGTTTGCCCAACTTTCCAACAGCCTTGAAAAGAAACTTCAAGGAGGGGGTTCAGCAGACTGAATGAGACATTTCTCCAAGAAAGCCCCTCCTAGAGCCCCCTCTCGCTACCATATTGAGAGAAACAAAATCTTCACAAATGTTTAAGTACAATATGGGTTTGGCAAGGGGGTTTCTTTTCTTTTTCTTTTTCTTTTTCTTTTTTTTTTTTTTGAAGATGATTTCTAAAGACACGGGAACATTTGTACAAATAAGGCGCAGATGGGAGTGGGGCGGGGGAGAACACTGGAGCTGAATATCTGGGAAGGGAGGTGAAATGGTTTTCAGCTGGGAAGGAAGTGGAGAAACAGAGATTAAAACCCCCTTAGACTTTCCCACCACTCATAAATAATACATTAAATTGCACTTATTGCTTTCTGCTCACTGAGAAGCGCTTGGGCAAAGGCCTTGAATCCCATAGAAAATCCTAGGGGAATGGCAGGATCGGGAGGCAGAAATAAGAAAAGGGAGTGATATTTTTGGAAGCTTTCTGAAAGGATGGGAGACTAAAAATAACATGCCACGTCTATGCTCATGCATGTGGCACACACCTGCATAGACACACAGAGCTGCATATGCAGGTTTTCTCCTGCTGGCAAAATGCATGAGGGCATACGTACCTACACACACATATGTACGCATACATGCAGCCTGGACACAAATACGCTCAGAAACTGCAACAGACGTATGCACGCTGTATTGCACACACGTACGTACGTACAGTGAGAACAAGCGTGCACAGAAGGGTGTGCGTATGTAGCATAGGCACATCCACAGGTCCATCACATCTATGTATGCGTGCACACAAGGTGGGCAAAAGATGTAGGTCACAGAATGTTCATCTACAAAGATGTAGATGAACAGGCAGATGCGCTTGCAGTAACAACCTCATCCCCTTGCTCTGTACATATTACATATGGTAATTCACTTGGACTCACTAAAGTCATTTAAGAGACGGTAAAGCCACTTTGTAAAGTGATGATCGTAACAACAACTCTGCACCACAGGTTTTCCGCTGAAAATCCAAAGCCTGTGTGTTTTCACTGCTAACCCACCGTTTATTTAGCAATCCTTCACAGCAACCAGAGCAAACTAAGCAAAATATGTTCAGCCTGCTGAGACCCGTCTTGGCTGCAGGACACCTATCATTTTCTGCAGCTAAAATTCCTCTGCAAATCAATGCCATCGAGTCATTAGTTCTTCATGAACCAGCCTAATGGGCCATCACTTCTCCATCCAAGAAAAGGAAAACACAACCCTGCTCCTAGCCCAGACCTAATTGCACAGGCCAAGAGTGGCAAAGGTGGGGGAGCCTTTGTTTATTGCTTCCATCCTTTGGCAGTAGCACTGCCAAGAAATGTTGTTATAAATATTTCTCTTTCTGCCTGTCTGTCTGTCAACATGTATGTCTAAAGAAACACTCCAAGTATACATACATAAACATGAAGTGATAACCATGTGTAGTTGTACACACAGTGCATACATATAGTGTATCACCGCATGCATGTGCGTGTAAACATACGTACATATAAATAAACATAGGCATGTATGTCTCCTGGGTATTTTATTTTACCACCCGATTATTAGCAGTGCTAGCAGTAGTAGACATATTTCTAGATCTAGACTAGTAACATAAGAGCGTATTATCCTTTTAGGAAAGTAATTAGCATCAGGGATCTGATTCCTTTTGCTACCCTTCTAATTAATTATACTTGGTAATGCTGTCATTAAGAAGAGCGGAGTGTTTGTTCTTTTAATCTCCGTGTAAGGGACATGAGTTGGGAACAAGCTGCTTTGGGGTAGCTTTGCTGAGCTCTTTATTCCACCGCTCGGCCCTCCGTTTTTATTTTTTTATTTTTTTTTCCAACCGGGCTTTCTGCAGCCAAAGCTTGCACCCCCGCAAACAAAACAAACCAAAACAACTCCCCACTGAAACCTCACTCGAACTCCTCCCTCCAAAAAAAGAAAAACTAGGAAACACAGTGAATTAAAGAAGCCTTGACTTAAAAACGACCCATATGTTTGCAAATGCTTTCCAAATGATCCCTTTCTGAATCCGTGTGTTGTGCGCGGGGTGGCGGGCGGGGGGACACCCCGCTACAGATTGCAGCTCTGATCCCGGGTTTTTTTCCTGAGCTCGGGGGCTGTCTGTGACCCTTCTGCCAGGGGTCGGTGCACTCGCCCCGAGGGCGGCTGTCCCCACTGCTCTGGCACAACCGCCGGCCCTGCTCCCACACGTGGGGTCCCGGATCTAAACCGCTAATTGCACGGGTTCACAGATCCTCCAGCGCAGCGCCTCGCCGAAAACCGGCTCCTCGCCGGGCCCGCATCTCTTGGGGACCACACACAAGCACCGCACAGGGCTTTTGTGTGGCAGAAAAAAGGGGACGCATAATAGAAAGGGCGAGAAAGAGAAAAAGAGTTGGTAAACACATTGGCTGCGGTACCTAGAAACCACGGCAGTGCGACAGGTTCCCAAGAGAAGATCAAAAGTTGGCCTTTGGGATAAGCAACTGAGCAAACTCAAGTATGTTTCTGTAATGAACTGCACAAAAGCAGCAGAAGGAGCACTGCGCTAAACTCAATGAGCTGCTCATAATGCACTGATATGTATATTATATAGATATTCCTGTACCTAGCGTACAAGTCCTGGCCAACATAGGTGTGCACGTGGGCAAAGTATGGCACATAAATCTGCCATATGCACCGTGCACCATGCAATCCATAAATAGATGTGCACCACAAAGATTTTTGCATGTATTTCTCTCCATGGAGAATTAGAGTAAAAAATTCAGTTCTACCATGAAACCTTGATGCACTTAACTATTCGACTTTACCCACATGTGGTAGGTACCTACATCCTACAGGTACCTACATGTACCTCTAGAGACGTGTGGGTTTATGGGCACTGGGTCTGTTAAACAGTGTGGACTACACAAAATGTGTGCACGCACATCACACAGACTGAAAAAATAAATCCGTGTTTCTAGATGCCCGCTTTACATAGTCACAGAGTTCTGTGCATATACTTCAGTTGCAAAGATGTACAGTTGACTCTGGATGCAGTGTGCACAGGTGGCTGTGTGCTAATTTTTGTTGCACATGAGCTACTTTTACATATAATAGAAAATATGACACTAACTGCTCAAAAATATTGTATTTTTACTCAAAAATGTACAGTGACAATTTTACTGAGAATATGGGATGTGTTTTTATATTATAAAACTTCAGGAGCCTGAAAGATAATTAATAGTCATTTGTCTGTCACCTGACATGACATCTGTCATGTCACTTAGCTTTCCATTAAGCAGAACAGGGAGCAGTTATACTGAGTTATGTCCCAGCTATCTTCTTGTAAAGAAAAGTCCCTGTTTGTTCCAGGAGCTAATATGCTAGTCTCCTTCACTGTTACTCACTGAGGCAGTAAGCGTGGTTGTGACAGCCAAATGGCCGATATAAATGCACGTGGACATTAAAGGTCCCAAAGGAACATAATACAGTGTAATTCCAGTTTAACATTATTTTAAAGTAACAAGGAAACACTTCAACTCTTCCTACATAATCATACGAATTTTGCCCTGGATACGATTACATGTGTTTCAGGCATGATTAGCCATATGTCTAAACTGAAATTAGACAAAAACAAACCAGGCAACTTTGTAGTGCCCTGTGCTGAGCACAGCACTTTTAAAAAGGACAACATCGAACTCATGCAACTGAAGTGTAGTCAGCAATTGCTTCACCGAGAGAAATATGCTGTTAGAAAACTAAGTAGCTATACCGGCTTTGAGCTGTCCATTGCTTTAGAAGTGGAGCACCTGCTGTGACCTAATTTTTTAGCTTATGTTATGAGTTACAATCAGTTTGAATCCCATGCGGTAAAGATTTACCTTAACAAGCAGTGGTTTCTTAAAAACTTACTTAGACCATCTCCTCTCTCTCCTAATTCATAGTATTTCACCAAGAGTATGTCTCTTCTTAATAAAATAACCAATATGAACTTGTAAAGAAATATGCCGGTGAGGACTGGAAAGGGTCAATCCGTGTAAACATGTGTGGGGAGTGTCTGTGCTGGAGAGGAAAGAAGAAAACCAGCGTAGAACTGTTAGTCGTAGTTTTTGCCTGTATGCTTACACTAGTACACTTCCCCAGACTTCACAGAGGAGGTGGACTGGGAACACCGAACTCTTTCTCAGTTTACAAGAATTGGGGATCAGCCAAAGAAACAACAATGCAGCAGGTTGAAGACAAACAATGAAAGCTTCTCACAAGGTGTGTGGTTAAACTGCAGAGCTCACCGCCACAAGGAATGAGGAGCTCAAAAAACAATTAGAGCAAATACGGGAAGAAAAAAGTCATTGTCAACACAAAAGGGAAGACGCAAGTTCTACCTCTGAAAGCCATGCTGGAGGGCTGCAGGAGGACAGAGACACTGGTGTTCCTCCAAAGTGACCGCAGATTCAGCAAGTTTTGGTGAGTGCCTCCAAGCTGCCCATGGCTAGTGGTGAGAGCAGTCATTTTGGACACGCATCAGCAGCAGTAGGGACTGAATCGCAGCCTTCCCCATCCCTTCCCCAAATGCAGTCATTACCAGCTACCACATAAAAGCAGAGGATGAAGACACGCTTCCTCCCTATTCTCTGGATGTGTTTTAAAAGCAAGAAGCGATTCTCTGCCTGGCCGCAAAGAACATGACTTTGAATCACCGCCTATCTCCACAAACACTTCTCAGCCTTTTCAGAGGGACATTCCTCCTAGAAGCAACGTGTAAGGCCCTAAGGCAGAAAACAGCTCAGGATTAGGATATGACTTTACCATCACCATTGTCTGCAGGCTCTTTGGGGGGCTCGCTGCTGAGTGGGCTGGTGTAGGGGGACAGTATTTTAAGATGTGCTTTGCATTGCAGATGAGACTGTGGCATCAGGCTTCTGTGACTCTGCCATAGGAATGAGTGCTTAAAATCATCTCCAAAGTCAATTTGTCTCTCTCATCTTCTTTCTGGAGGATCCACCTCACTCTTCAGCGACTCTAGAAGGAGTCAAACTAAGTAACTGATACTAAGCGGTTTTCATATGTTCTGAACCTGCAGATTGCCAGGACAATCATTTTAAGCTCCCGAGGATGAACTGGCTCTCTCAGATGGCGGTTGAAGGCATCTCAAAGTAGCTCCTAGGATCTTCACACTGTGGACTAAGAACCGCAGGAGAAAGATGACTGCTTCCCCAGAAGACGCGGTCTGTTCTGGCTCTGCAGCAGTCAAAGGTTCCGCACTGCATACCTGGAACTAAGGACTCTGCTTGCACTTGCTGATTGTCACCTTTCCTTTAACCACTCCTACAGGTGAGACAAGCTCAGCCAAATGCCAGCAGTGTGTGCAACTGTACAAAGTCCATATTAATAAGCAGCTTGGATGCAGCCTGTAGTCAAGGTGCTGTACCATGGACTCAACAGACGCCACCTGAGAAGCTTCTTGGCTTTCAGGGACCAGCTCTTTACAATGTGAAGGACATTCTCTGGGCCTTCCTGGCTGCACAGTTGGTTGGGTGGAGAGTGATGCTTCCCTGGGATCTTCCCTATGGGAATGGTTGGGGATTATGTGCATTGAACCAGCTGCACTGAGACAAGTGGGTTGGGAAGAAGCAGCTGGGGGGAGTGGAGAAGCACCCCCAAGCCTCACAATTGCCGTTTGGGATAAGGCTACTCTCATGCAAGCCTTGGAGCCCTCACATGCAGCACTGTGTCTGTTTTTTACAAGAAAGGAGTCTTTCTGACACCGCTATGTGCCTTTCCTTTTGCTGACGGCTGAAGAAAGAGATGGAGCTCAGACTGCCAAGAAGCCTGAGAGGAATTTTAGGAATGCGTCAATTAGCTGGAGAGAGTGATTAGCAGTGATTCATACAGGCTCAGTGTCTCTTCCTTGCTGCTTTCTGGCCACATGACTCGACAGGTGAGTTTGCCCA
Source organism: Chauna torquata (assembly GCA_013399475.1). Taxonomy (NCBI): domain Eukaryota; kingdom Metazoa; phylum Chordata; class Aves; order Anseriformes; family Anhimidae; genus Chauna; species Chauna torquata. The sequence continues at coordinate 189,666 of VXAL01002037.1, read as the reverse complement.
ATTTGTGCTCATTTTGGCCGCTTGAACCCATTTTGCAGCTGATGACTTAAGAGGTGTCACTTCCCCAGCAGTAGCTGGGTGTGAGTTCAGCCTGGGTGTGAGTTACAAGCTGAGAAGGAAGATGGAAGTTATTCCAAGTCGCCGTCCTCCAGAGTCTTTAAATACTTCAGTTCACCTCAGTCTTGCTGAATGTGGTCCCTTCACTTGGCTATAGCTTTTCTGTCAGCCTCCCACACTCTGCATAAAACCAAACTCCAGCCCTCTGTGTCCTTTAAATTATTTGCCTTTATTGTACAAGCTCCAAGAACAAAGCTAAAGAAAAACAATGAAAATAAACAAATTTTAAACACAACCACATTTCATGCCCATTCCTCAAGCCAAGCTCTTGTTATTCCAAAGAACGGGGCCACAAGTATGAAGGACAAGAAGTGATAAACGAGTTTGTCAGAAAACCAGCGGATCATGGTTCTTGCTCAAGAAAAAGTAGCTCACAGTGCTCTTTTTAGGTCATAGATACCATGAGACTTCATTAATGGCTCACAAAGTGCGCAGAGAGCTTTAAATGAAAACTATTTTCTTTGTGTGCAAAATAAACTGATATTAATGGCTGGAGCAGGAACAAGTTGGCAAGCTATATGCAGACCATAGTGTGGTCAGCACAAATTACTGTCATTTGCTGGAATAATTGCAGTGGCAACTGTTGCTGTTGTTGCTAAGTGTTTTTCTTATTATTATTTTTTTTTTCCCCCCTGTGTGTCCTTATGGTGCACACTATTTATGGCCAGATTCTGCCATTCCTGTGGATTCAAGGCTGCCCCCTCTGAGTTCTGGATCATCCTGGCTTGGTCTATTCTTGAGGATGGACAAAACTTAATTCCCCCCAGCTACAGTCACTGCCTGAGGCAGGTAACTCTATTCACATCAGATTTTGCAGAGTGTAGGAAGATATTATGGCTTATTTTATCGCAATTTAGTGGCTGCACCCTGCAAGTTGGTGGGTGGGAGGGGGTGGACGATTGTGCAATGTGTCCCGTGTCCTGACACGTGATGGAAGGATACCCCATGTCACTTGGCAGGCATGTGGCCTGGAACTGCTTTCAGGCTTACACAGAGCTGCTGGTATCTCCAGCTTCCTACATCTGCCACATAGGACCTTGCTGTGGGGAGGATTCATGGCACCATGCTGGATGCAAGTGACTTCCCCTGAGGAGCAGTAACCAGAAGAGAAGATCTGGGACTGAAGCATCTTTCTCCTTTTCCCTCTGTGTCCAACAGAAGTAACTGAATTGTGCATGAGCAAAAGCTGATCACCAGAATGGAGGTCTTAACAGAAAGAATGGAAGAAAAACACATGGCAAACCAAGGAAGGGAAATAAAGAGATGAGAGTGTAATTTTTTTTAGTCACTAGAAGCATTTTAAATACTGTGAACCAGAGAGCTGATTTATTAGCATCCAATTACCCTACAAGAGCAGAACAAAGAGCTGAAGCTCTGCCTGAAGGGAAGGTGATGCTTTCTAACATGGCCAGACCTGAGATCCCCCAGAGAAGCGTACCTGATAATTAAAATCAAAGCAGGCCAGGTGCAGCCAAGGCACAAAAGACAGAACAAAGAGGTGAACTGCTCCTTGAGTGAGAAAGAGCACATTTTCCCTGTTGCCTTTGACACAGCTTTGTCCTCTCAAGTGATCTCTAACTTCTGATGTGCCAGGACCCTCCATCACACACTACTTGAATGTGGGAGGTGTCACCTTTGAACTCTACTTGCTTGTATTTAGGCTCACATTGACACCACTCATGAAGGCTGGTTGCCGAGCTCCCTTGTTTTATGTACCTCCAAACCTTTCCCAGTCGGGTTACTCCCACTTTGTACTGGGGGTGCAAGGTCAGAGTGAGAATAAAACAGGTCAGGTCTGAGCCGGGAGGTTCCTACTACCTGTCCTGGTTGCGAAAACGCAGGGTCAGAAAGACCTGAACTGTCCCTAAGTTTTGATGGCTGATCCAGACTCAACTCTTTTTTCTGTGTGTGAGAATTTGAAAACGGACAATATGTTCCAGCTCAACATAATTCGGAGGTGAAAGGACATCTGAAAACTGTCAAGGAAGTACAGCTTCGAAATCTTAAAACCAAGTACTATGGCCAAACCTTTATTTTCCATTATTAGTCACCGAATAATGGAAGATTTTGACTTTTCATCTCAATTCGTGATTCAAAAAAATACAAATATCCTGAAAAGTACTGCAGTACATAAAAATCATATCCATCACAAGATAAAACAGAATAGATCAGACGTCTCCCGTTGCTCTAGCGTCTGAAATTCCCTTCTCCTTTCTCCCTAGAGGATCTGTGTTCAAAACACTGTCATTTGGCCTGCACATTTATTTCTGCATTAAAAATATTATTTGAAAACAAAGCAAAACAAGCTTTTGGTGCAAGCCATGCCTTCGGACCCCTTACTTAGACCCAGCCCTCCATTAGGAGTGAGGAGTGAAATGATTTCTCCATGCAGGAGATCACAGAGATTTGGTTGCAGCATCCCTCATGAAGAATAAGTCCCCACTCTTTCTCCTGCCTCCCCACCTAGTTTTATCTGCATAAATATTAATACTACAACTCCTAATTAAATCCAGGAACATATTTACCTTCACAGATGAGATACTTAAGCGACACAAGAGGGGCCTCTTGTTTCCATGAAACTTTGCAGCCTGTAAAATGCAGTGGTTCTTCCCAGGGTTACTGCTGCTCAGTAAATAATGGGAAAAGGAGGAATATTTCTGAAATAGGTCAAGTACACTCCAAACAGAAACATGCTAATAGGGAGAGATGTAAGAACAATGTCAAATGTCAATGATCACAAAGTAGCTCCCGAATATATATTTACTGAATGCAATGCTTCTCCGCTGAACAGAGTTGACATAATGACATGCTCTTAGTGGAAACTTTCCTGGTTATTTTATTAGAGGTGTTATTATTATTTTTATTATTATTATTATTATTTATTTTTTTACTGAAATGCAACTAGAAAGTTCCTACCCTCAGAAGACAGGCTCTTTGACTGAATGATAATAATACAATAGAAGCCTGGAAGAGGCTAACAATGCCTGTTTTTCTCAGAATGGGTTTTGTAAAGCCATCAGCTTAGCTACATTTCTCTCCACACCCAGTGCAACAGTACAGCGTAACTAGTATCAGCTAAACAATTGTTTGTGGGAACATCTCATGGGTTGATGCTGAAGTCCAGATAGAAGACCCCAACTGCAGCTTCATTGTCCAGAAAAACTTATTTCCCTGTCATGAGAAAAATCTGATTTGACATGAGATTTGATATACCCACACTGTCTGGTCCTTATGAACCATGTGTGTGCAGGCAGTTTAACTGATGTGTTATAATATTCACGCTGCAAAGAGTTGCAAAACCACTTCCAGGGTGGACACCAGTGGACCCATGTCAAACAGGACATACTGAATGTTTTGCAAAAGTCTATCTGGAGCCTGGAAAATCATTGTTTATGAGCTGGATGATGCATGACAAAGCAAACCAGAAGGGCTGTTATTTCAGTAAGGCTGTGGGCAAAGTTCAGTACTCGTACTGTCCCTCCCTCTCTTCTATTCCACTGCTCCTGGCTGATCAAAAGCCAGTGTGACATTCAAAGAGAAAAACTCAGCATCATGCTGAAATTAATAAACCAGGGTGTCTTACGCAAGACACATGAGCTAAGCCTGTCCCATCGCTCACTACCAGGAAGGCCTCCACCGTGTTTATCTTCTGCTACTGCTTCAAAACTGCCACGTCCCAAGAGACTGATGGGAAAAAGTATCATGGGATTTGTTTGCTTTGGATTTTGTTCAACTCAAAACCACAAAGATGGCTCCATAACCAACTTTTGATCAGAGCTGATCAAGTCCAGGGATAGTCAGACTTGGAGGGAGGTCTTTGAGAAATGCTTGGATCAGCTCAAAGCCAGAGGAGAGTAGCAGCCAGAAGATATTGGTCAGAAATCTAGAAAACATAATGTACAAGATATGGCTGAAAATGAGTGGGTTTTTTCAGTCTAGAAAAGGCAAAGAGAACACAGACTAATAGTCCACAAACTCATGAATGAGAAGAGCGAGGTTACAGAGCTCTCTTTCTTCTATGGGATGGAGACAAGGAGTCTTGTCATTGAGCTGCAGCAAAGGGGGATGACGTTAGACATTACAGGGAGAACTGTTCAAAGTGAAGATAGGGAAGGGCTGGAAGAGGTTGCTGAGTGAGGCTGTAATACCTCCATCATTAAGGAGTTTTAAGAAGAGGTTCAACATGCATATGACAGGCATGGATTAGGTCTGACTGCATAGGTCCTAGACGAGGACAAATTGACACCTTCGCAAGGTCCCTTCCCATTCTGTCTTCTAGGACTCAATAGTTTGAGAATTTGAGTGTATGCAAAATTAACTGGACACACTTCCTCAGACACTCATGGTTCAGTCCATTAACTACTGCCTCAGGTGTTTGGAGGAGGCTTACCCAAAGTCTCATGGGAAAAACACCAGTCAGTTTGGTCAGTTTGGACTCCAACCCACCTCAATGCACTAAAGATGGCAACATAAATTTACATGAGAAAGAGCAAACTTCTTACCCTGGTAAATCAAACACGGGCACGCTGATACCTGGAAGTCCAGGAAGGCCTAAGACAGTTGGGAACCAGGGCACAACGCGGCTCCGGCTCCATATCTGAATTGCCCCCAGCCCCAAGATGTATACATCTATCCTGTTGGTTGAGGGCCTCCCTGCAACTTTCCCATGTCGGCAGCTATTGTGAAGCGCCACATGAGGCTTTTTTGTGTTGGGAAGCCTTTCAGGGATCTTTATTTTATCTAAATAAGGACAAAGAGCTTGTGCAGTGCCAGCACTGCCCCACTGGAGTCAAAAGGCAGCTCTCCTCAAACACCAGTGGCGTGGGGCCCGATGATGTGCAGCTCCAGCAAGGACCCGGGAGGTGACAGTCTGTTCCTGCCAACCAACAACATGGCTGTTTGTCCAAAGGAACAGAGCTCTGTGTGAATGATGATAGGTTTATTTTGCAGTCAGAGTCACAAATTATGGCACTTTTCCATCTATTGTCCTATATGCTAAGTAAACATCATAAACCATTCTGTGCTATGTGCTTCTGAAAATCATAACGCAAGAGTTACCATCAAGGAACAATGAAAGAGCAAACAAGGAAGCCAAACCATGTAAGTCAGCTTTGTTTTCTGTATGGTGGAGTAGTATATGACTTGGTTTCTCCTGTCACGTCTTTTATGGTGTTTTTTAAAGCTACTATGCCATGTTATATGGCTCCATTCATAAAATTAAATTGTACAGGGCAGGAAATCATTCCCTTTTTCATGATCATATCATCTAAACTCATGCTGCAGGCAACAAGGAAAAATTACTAGTCCTGATGCACATTTAAAGGGTTTCTTCTGCTGCATAGATCCCACATCAATAAGAACCTCTGCATATGCAGCAAGGCAAAAACCCACGGGGTAGACTGAAATGATTTTTGCGTGTGTGTGGTTTGGTTTAATTTAAAGATGTGCAGATAGACTTTTCACTCAGCGCGCGGTACTGATTAGTGCAAGGCAGCAAAGTTGCCTGGAGATCTTAAGGCCCCCAAAATCAAGCTGTGGGTGGGTAGTGATTGGAAAGGTTTAGAGGGTGATGATTTGATAATTTCTTCAGTCCAGAAGCCTGCAGAGAACACACACACACGAAGTCTTGTCTAGGGCTGCCCAATATCCCAGCTGCCCCAAATGCAGGTACTGAAAGCCCATGCACTGGTCTATATGGGCATACTGACAGGGTATGGACACACCTAGGGGCGTCCCAGACAGTGATATCTACAGACAGACCCAGGTAATGGGACATGTCTATTCAAGGCCAATTTGGCCCATGGGCTCTAGAGGTGTCACAACCAGCTTTTAAAAACTGGATGAAATAGCTCTTAAATTTGCAACAGAAGTTCGAAAATGAGGAGATGAAAGATAATGCACATCACTAGATAATAACCCATTCTGGTCTGAGTTTGCCTTGATAACTGAGTAAGGCTTAGTTCCTTCTTGGACAAGACTTGCAGTGCAGGTGGGACCAGCCTGCAGGTCTGTATGAAGATCACCGTTATCGTCCCCCACCATGGCACTAGCACATCGCTTGTGGTGAAGCTGTGTTTTTCTCACCTTCTGCCTCCAAACCTCCACAAAGCTCAACCTCCACCTAACTTGCCTGAGTTTATGAACTCAGGTCTTGTGGTTCTCAGCCACCTCGAACCTTTGTTTTGCTCTACTTGCCTAGGATGTGCACAGCACACAAGGATTTCAGAGACATCCCACCACCACCCAGGCTGAAGCCACATGAACTCAACATTCATCCCAATGCAGTCTTCTTTGGGAAGGAGGGACAGAATGTTCCATATTTTGTACTTAAAAAAAATCTCTTACCTGTTGATTTTGTCTGTTGGCAAAATATACCACCAGCCTGAAATACTGGCTTTTGGAAAAGGGTGTTAAATCATAGTGAATGCTGTTTTCAGCATCATAATAGGGCATTTGGAGGGTTCTGTATGTTTTCCATATCCCTGACATGAACACAGCTGTGTACTCACATATGAAAAACAAGCCTTGAGAACAGAACCACAGAGATCATTTATTGTTTGGAGTCCTTTCTCAAGAGAGCTCATTACATTTTATAAAAGAAAAAGGAAAAACAACAAATCCTTTATATTTCAACTCTACTCATTTAATATAACTATGACAGTATATCAAAAATCTGTGGAACTTTAAATGTAGTGTATTACCTTTATACTTTCAAAGTGATTCTCTTATGGATTAAGAATGCTTCAACTCTCTTCTTCAAATGTGTACAGCAAATATAGAGTCAGTCTTACTATTATTAACGCTGTACATTGCATGTGTCTATACGTGCACAGCTGGAAATGTTAATTCTTGAGAGTCTATTTATGAGCAAGTGTACATTAAAGATCTGTTACACATAATGTATATTTACTAATGCACATCTCTCCTTATCCTGCAAAATACACACAGAGTTTAATGTTCAATCATTTATCTACCCAGTATATCCAAGAAAGGGTCACTCTAATTATCCCATTTCCTAAGCTCTTCACTTAGCTTCTCCTGCTGTCGACTACCACACCAGGCAGAGCATTCATGGAGGTTGCACATGGGCTGCCCTGGCAGGGAGTGGTCCCAGTTCTCCGCTGCACAGGTTGCAAACGCATCTGACCTGGTTCTGCAAATATTACAGGGGCAGTTCACTCTTTAACCACCTCCCTGGACATGAGCAATGAAGGACTGTCTCTAAACACTTTCATCCCTCAGCGACCAGCAGAACCTTTGCTATGCCATGGGTGTTTTGGTGCACTGCTCAGTGAAGCCATGCGAATCTGTGCACATTAACACAGTGATGCTGGACACCCTCCCACAGGGCTTGGGCTTGTCACCAGTTAACCCAGTTTCAAAACTCTAATTAGCTTAAAGAGAGCACAACTCAACCTGAAGTAGAGTGTGGGGGCTCTTTATCAACATGCAATTGTGCTCGGGTAGGGAGGATAGGGATAGAAAGGGATGTCCAACTTCTTCCCTAGGTATGGGAAACAAAAAGTGGTGTGGAAAGTGAGTGAGGATCCTCTGCATTCCTGCTGTGCCCGTCTCCAAAGAGGAGAGCAAGCACACATGTAGGAGAAGCAGCCAAACCGCCTGAGAGACGGAAAACCCAGCCCCTGCACCCCCTCCCCTCTGTCCCTGCTGGAAGGTCCCATGCCGGTGCAGGGGCTGGATCCCCACTGAGGCGGTGCTGGCCCCCTGCTCTGACAGCTCTACGCGTGGGCATTCATGCAGCCGGGGTCCCCGTTCTCCGAAACCCAAGCACGACACTGACAGCCGGGTTTTAATCACGCAAGGGCTGATAACCATCAAACGCTGCTAATTTCCAACAAATTATCTAATCCAGATGCTTGCTGGATTTGAGTAAACACTGCACCCAACAGGATCATAAAACAAATAAGCACAAAGCGGTTTAGGGTTTCAGCTCTCGCCTCCCCTAGCCCGGTACCCTCAAATGGGGAAAAATGCAAATCAGGTGATTGCATGCTTGTGTTTAAAACCAGATCGGTTCCCAGGGGCTCATGTATGAGCCCCCCCATGGCGTGGGTGCGCTGTGGGGCGCTTGTGATAGGTGGTGCCAGAGCAAGAAGGGCAACAGCCAACACTGCTGTAGGCAGAAGCAATGATTGCGGCTGGGAGCACAGCGGCTAGGAGGTATTTTGGGGGATATATAGCGAGCAGAGGGGCTTTGCAAAACCTGGCTGTGACCCTGATTCAGCCCCTCTCCCTCTGCTGTGCAGGGAGGTGCAACACCCACAGCATCACTCCGGTGGAGGAGAGCATCTCCAGCTGCTGGCTTTGCACGTCCAGGCAGCTGCCCGCAATCTGCCTGCCCAAGGAGGCAGGCATGGTGCTGCGCTGTTGGCTCACCGGCACCCAGCTGCCTCCGAAACCACCTCACCTGGCTTTCCAAGGCAGCGAGGCCTCCATGGGTTTGGAGAGACGTGCACACACACACGTGAGCGGAGAAGCATGTTTTAGGCAGTGTGAAGCGGTTCAGGAAATGGTTAATAGTTTTTTTCCTGGCTTGAGACAAGAGGCAGATCTTGTCTATTGTGGGAGCCCGTTTAAACTTCAGTTTTGCAAGGGCTGTGACCTGGAGACACACAAGCGTACATGTATACACACAAACACACACAAGTAGAGAGACTTTTTTCCCTCCTTCAGGACCAGTCTATTTTCTTGACTGATTCTCCTGTGGGACCACATGTAAGGCAGTCCTCGAAGGGAAAGACTTATTTTCTATAGTGATTATATAATATTTTATATAATATTATATGATATACACATATGCCTTTTGTGTAGTGTGTAGGCAGGGTACGTGGTATATACATATAAATATGCACTACATACAGTCACGGACAAATGCTGTATGAATGCACATGAAGTAACCATGCTCTACTAAGTCTGAGGACTCATTAAAATAAAGGATTTATTTTACGAATTTCCTTTTGCAAGGAAACATATGGGATGGAAAACATTCTTTTGCATAAATCTGCAATACTGGATTCAAAGACACAATTACCCAGAGGTTATGTAAGCTTTGAACAAGGAGAAAAAAAAAAAAAAACATAGTATGGTTGAGCAGGCCTTCTGGTGAAAATGGGGAAATGGCACCTCCCCACTCACAGTGTATTGTCTATTCTGTTTCAAATTGGGAAAAAAAAATGTTTTCACAATTCCATAAACAACAGCCATCCTTCTTTCAGCAATTCATGGTGGTCCTAGTTCACAAATGTTCATAAAAAAAATAAATAGCCCCAAATATTCGCCTTCCCAGGCTTTTTTTTCTTTTTTCTTTTTTTTTTTTTCCATATGAAGAAATAAACCAGCAGTGTTGCCTGTTCCCTAGAATTTTCCGTCTTTCCCCTTTGCAGTTAAAGCTGATCTCTCCTTGCTGCTTCTCTCCCCTCCACTCCGCCTCTGGCTCCTTGTATGTCTAATCTCCCGCTCCCCTCCAAGTGTGTTATTTGGTTTTGGAATTATATCTATTTACCCGGAGTGGAAGTTGCACAACGGATGTGTTTATGCGAGAAAATTATATCACTGACAAACGCTGATTGGCATGTGGACATTGCAAGAGAAAACTACAGAGGACATTTTCATCAGCTTGGAATAACACAATGATTGTGTTTTCAGCGGAGCTAATGGATCACATACCCCTGCTCACTCTGATAGCTGTTTACACAAAGGACGGCTTCCCAGATGCAGCCAAAAAGGAAAAAAAAAAAAAAGCTTGGAATAAGAAAACCCACCCCAGCATACACAGTAATAATAGCAATAATGGGCGATCAGGGATAATCCTGCGGAGGAGGAGGATGGGGCTAATTCTTATGTGCACTAAGATCCCTTCAGACAGGGACAGGAGTGTTGGAGTGGGTGCAGATGATGCGGTGTCTGCCGGGCTGGGAGGAGGACCACCGCTTTCCCCGGCTCTGTGCCGGCAGGGGTGCCGCAGGGTATGGGTGCCCCGGTCCCACCAGCTGCCGCAGCTCCCCGGCTTTGGCTGGGCTTCAGGAGGCTTCCTTGTGGTGGAGACTTCAGTGAGGCTGGTGTCTGGGGCAGGGCAGGGAACTTGTTCTTTAGTCTTCCAGCAAAAAGCAAGTCGGATTTTTAGCACGGAAAAACAATGATGCCAATCATCTGGTCAGTCTCTGCTCTTCCCCATCTTGAAACAAAGATAAGGGGACAGAAGTGTCTGTGCTCACGGGAATTAGAGTCCCTTCCTCACCCAAAAGCCTCCTCCCTTCTAATCATGCATTTGACCTTCTCTGGAGCTTGCCTATTTATCATGCAAATATGTATATCAGGGAACAAAGCTCCCAGCCCAGGGAAAACACTTTACACACGCTTCCATCACTGCGTCGCCAGGGTCTGCCAGATGAGATCGACAGATAGAAGCACTCAGTTTTGTCAAACACTTTTTGGAGACCAGATCTGCAACATTTGTTTTATCCTTGTCTATATTTTCCCTTCTCTTTTTCTTTTTTAAGAAAAAAATTGAATTCAATTCATCCAAAAATCAAACAAATGTCTGGTTGGAATCCAGACTGCTCATCTATCACATGCTCCCAATTGCACATCTATTCTTGCCTTTTGGAAATCTAAATCTGCCACATGGTGTCCAGCGAAACCTGCCTGATTTTGCTCTTTATTGCTTTTTGCATGCCTCAGTGTTTAAAGAAGACCCGTCTTTTGAACAGCAGCTCACAATCTGATAATATTTCTCTTTGAAAAGTCAACATACTATCATTTGTTTCGAATTCAATTATACAGCAGGCTTTCTCTCCATGGTATGCAAGCACTGTATTTAGGTTATATTAAATAATGTTTTAATAACATCCACTCGCTTTTTTTTTTATCCACCTCAGCCTTTAAAAGTCTTAGTCCCTCCAAAGGAGGGGGGAAAGCAGTTTATTAATGCATCACTTCAGAATTGTTTTTTAATTGGAAACATTTTGCAGAGAAAAGACCATTAATAAAATTCAATTCCAAATCAAACTTCTCTGTGTATGTTATTTTTACTCTGCAGTCAAACGCTTTTATTAGATTTAAAACTTTCACTGTTCTTTTTTATCTCTAGCTGTATAATGTTCTACAATGAAAAAAAAGGTCCTAGCGACTCCAAAGTCTGGCAAAATAATATACTTTTTTGGATGTCTGTGTATGTTGCCAATTAGTTTTGCTGTAAATACAGACCTCCATCCATCATCAGTCTCTGGGTGGCTATAAGAGATCTAATTTGTTTCAGATGCCTTGTGCTTTCCAAGCTATTCACCAACTCTGCTGACCTGCTGCGAAGACCAAAAGCTGCAGAAGGATGACTGACAAGGGAAACTGGAGCAAGACCTATCTGCTCAGGGCCTGATCCTGCCTCCCAAACGAGGAAGGAAGCAAGCTCCCCCGCTCTGCCCCCCTCCTTTTCTCTCTCTCTCCTCTTTTCAGAAGCTCACAGTTTCAGAGAGGAGCTCAAAGGCGTAAGACCCCCGTTAGGGAGGCTATGACAGGGTAATGGAAAACTCTCCTCCTCGATCCCTTCTCCCACCTCCCCTCTCCTCCTTTTACAAGCCGTGCTTCTAACCTCCCATTCCCCAGGAATTTTATGAATGCCTGAGCCGAGCCAAAATAAACTCGTAAAGAAAAAGTTTCAAAAAAAGGTCACAGACCCATACGGCAAGTGCAAACCGGCAAATATCAAACCTTGGGCCAAACAACATCGGGAGGGAGCCTCAGGGCCGTATGCAGCCCGGCCACACGCTATTTGTCAATCTAAAGAGGACTTGATTCTTTGGTTCCCATGCCCGGGTCCTGCCAGTTTTGTGTCCCTCCCCATGGGCATCCTGCTGGCCCCAGGAAGGCACCTATGCAGGTATCAGCACCTCCAAAAAGAACAAACTGGGGACAACTTTTCCTTCCAAAACTTTCATGCTGGGTAGGACCAGATCAGAGCTGTGGGTTTAGGGGCTGATTGCAAACAGCCAGAAATGTCCCTCGAGATTGTTTTTCTACAGACAACTGGGATTCCCGTTAACTGCATTGTTTGTGCATGTGTGTGTGGAACATGTCTTCTTTTCTACAGAAATAATCCTGACTTGTTTAGGGGCAATAAAAAGTAATAAAATAAATAATATTTCAAAAAAAAAAAGGTAAAAAAAAGGTTTCCAGGCTAAAAAATGTAAGCCTCACCCCAGAGAGGCTCAGACCCGTGGCCCCAAAAGGCAAGTGGGCAGGGACAGGGGGGAGCATCCCCAGCCCTCATGATGTGATAATGTAGGAGGAAGCTCAAGAGCTGCTGGGATAAGGGATCAAAGGAGGAATTTGGCTCGGCAGGATCTGCTCAAGGGTGCTGGAGAAAAGTTGCGGGTGCTGATTATGGTTGTAATTGCTAAAGCATTTTACGTGGGAAAGTTGCTGGATAATAAGCCATAGCAGAAACAACTCTTACTGCTGAGGCCAGCATAGCTGAGAAGGATCCAGAGCAAAGCTCCTGCAAAGGACAAGAGTTGGTAAAGGAGAGCAAGGCTCTTGCTTCCTTATGCTCCTTCTCCAGCTCTCCCAGCACAGGCACTTGCACGGTCCGCTCAATCCACACCCAACAAACAAGCTCTGCCACAAAATCCTTTCCCCTGCCTCTTTCACAGTTCTGCTCCAGAGATGTTTTTGTGATCCAGAGCACTTGTGCGCTCAGGATCAGTGTGCACAGATCACCCCCATGGGGCCAAAAACCTGTCCCAAAGCAGGAAGCCCCAGGCAGCCATTTGTGAGGCCACATGGTGAAGCAGATCAGGAGCTGATCCAGCAGAAAATGAATCCTGCTACAAAGAGTGGGGTTTACAGGTGCATCCACTAGGAGAAGAGTGCACCTGGGAGTGAGGAGCAGAAGGAAGGGCTGGGAGTGCTTAAATTAGCATCTTTGCTTAAGTAAAATAAAATAAAATAAAATAAAATAAAATAAAATAAAATAAAATAAAATAAAATAAAATAAAATAAAGTAAAATAAAGTAAAACAAAATGAAGAACACACAGAATTGCACAGAATTTGATTTGACGATGCAGAAGGGTCAGTAAGTGCCTTAGTGTCCAAGTATAAGATTGCTTTAGGGGAAAAGGATGTAGGTTGCTCCCTGCCCTGTAACCACGTGCCTCTGGTAGGGGACATTATCAGACACCCACCTTTGCTGGCAGCACAAGCAAAGGTAAGCATCATGGGGGGAGAACCTGAGCCCATGGCACACGGTCAGGACCTGCTGGGACGGCTGGGGACACGCATTTGCTAATCCATGCCAGCACTGCTGCCATCTGCCTAGGTATTCTGTTGCAGACATCATCGTGAAAATGTGATGCTGCTTCTCAAAATGAGCATCGTTCCAGTGCTCAGGCAGGGGAGGAAAGCGAAGGGGGATCCTCCCTTTTCAATTGCAGGGCATGCTTAGTTTTCATCATGTTGGGGGGGAAATTACTTTTACTCAAAACCATATGTAGAGCATCAACAAATGCACATCCTGTGAAGTTGGGCGTGTTGCAAGGGGGATTACAACGTTAGCAATTTATAGCAGCTGCTTTAGTAGCCTCTTCTTCCACGCATTATTCTGTCAACATTGTATTTTCCTTGGAAAAACATCTACAGTAGTTTAAATCTCTTTACTGAAAACAGATCTACTACAGGTGCTTTAGAGTTCATCCACGGGATATGAGAAGGTTGAACGTCCCTAAGAAAGGGAAACTTATGTCAGTAATGACTAATTGATTTGCTTGGCTTTAAAATCCCTAATGTATTTTCACATTTTTCCCTCCCTTCTATTTTACAGTGCTAATAAAAGAAGCTACATCATATATTTGTGTTATATGTGGGTTTATTCTGGGAAATCCTTACTTTTGCAATGTGTTTATGTTTTCCCTCATTTCCTTTTACCTTTCCTTTATAAAAGGGCTTGTTTTTATAGCAAATCAATAGGTTAAAGGTGAACATTAAAGAAAAAAAAAAAGTGTGTGTGGAAAATATATGGTGAAAACAAGGCCAAACTGGAAACCAAATCTTTGTTCACTGGAAATTAAAGACACGCTTTCTGCATTGAAGTGGTATAAATGTAATATATCGTGGTAGAGCATAGTGGGAATTGCACACTCCTCTCCAAAGGCTCCTAAACCCAACCCCACCCCAAAAGTCTCTAGAAATGTTCTGATCCTCATAGAGATGAGGAGAAAGATTAGTGTACCTCTGCTGGGGGTCGTTTATGGAAAAGGTTCCTGCAAGATCCTTTGCAAAAACAAATATTTGCACTAAATCCCTGGAGCTCCTTGCAATTCCCCCTGCTCACAATTATAATTTCCCCGTTAGGAAACTTCCTTGAAAAACCCACTTTGGCTCAATAGGAATGTGTTTTTTCAACAAAGCTGAAACATTTTGATTTCAGCCTTATTCTTTCTTTCTTTCTTTCTTTCTTTTTTTCTCTTTTTTTACTTTGCTCTATGATCATTCATCATGCTCCAACACAGAGCATTCAACAAGACAAAAATGGCAACGTCACACGGAGGAGTCAAACCTGCTGTTCTGAAAGTGGCAGCCCACTTCGTTTGGGTGGAAATATTGTTCCATTTTGGGGGAGGGATACAAAAGAAAACTGTGGTGACAACAAAACAATTCTCTTAAAATATTGCAATTTCCGAGACAACAGAAAGTGATTCCACCAAGGGTTTTGTTAATGTTGTCAAAATGCATGCCAGTCTGACCAGGCATGCACTTGGAGATGTAGACAAGGGTCTCCATGCCTTCAAGACCACCAGAAAACTGCAGCTGAATTTCATGTGGGATTTAGTGTGGGAGATAGAAGTCACCAAATTGGTACAAGCTTCATTTATCCCTGGCCACTGTGAGCAAGAGCACTGGCACAGATAGGGGCACTGGGGAAACAGGAAAGCACAGAGATGGGCACAGACAGCTTTGGGGATCTTAGTGGCTCTCCCATGGCTTGGAGAGTCATGTTGGACCAACTCACTTTACTGCACTATGCCTCAGTTTCCATCAGTGCTCTGAAGTGAGCAATGGGAAATTCCTTTCATAGCATGTTTTGAGATTTACAGGTGACATTGTATCACGATGTGGCTCAATGTATCTGAGTACACCACAGTTTCTGACTTCAGATTATTTACAAATTAAAATTACTAAGAAGGCTGCTAATAGTTAAAAGTACAAAATTAGGACTGTACTCAACCCCACTACACCAAGTAGAGAACAAAATTATTTACAAAGCCACTTCAAAGGACATCAAAAGAAAGAAATCCAGTTGTTGTTAAAATAAAATCTTCAGCTCTGTGAAATTCGTGTCATTCTGCTTACAAAACTCTCCCTATTAAACATGCATTTTGATTTAAAACAAGAATACTGAAGGAATAATCTATGAATCACTGAAAGTCAGCTAGGAACAGAGGCATTCCTTTAAATTGCAAGGAGCAGAGGAGAGCCTGGGCCAGGGAACACAAGGTCTCCATATGTCTCTATATGTGTCCATACAGGCTCCTGCATACGATTTATAAACACCCTATGGAGCAGGGAACCTAACTCGCTAGCTGACAGAAGCTGTGGAGGTTACAGAATGGATGGTTGCCCATTTCCTCCTGGGATCCTACTGTCAAGATCTTCTGGGATGCAATCTGTTCTAAAATCAATTAATTTTTACAAGGACCACTCCCGCTGAACCTTGCAATATCCATCCTTTGCCACTGTCTAATCGAGTTATTACCCTCAGGTCACGGGAGCTTTGGCACACCAAAGTATGCACATGATGGTGTGTGTTGCTGGAAGCCATTATCTCGGGGAGCTCACAGGATACAACAACTTGGGGATGTTGTTTCCACTGAGAACCAGAAATCACTTTCTGGCCTGACTGATGTTTGAAGAGAGGCCATCTGTGCTGCCCAAATTGATGTTGACAACTGTGTTTGATGTCTCTGTCTCAAATGGTAAAGAAAAATCACTGTTTTGTTTTCTTGACTCTGCATTTTCTAACTTTGTGTCAGTGGAGGATCAGAAGAGAATTGATAGGCTCATACTGCAAGAAAAGAGTTTTTATAAAATATTAGGGAAAAAGAACAGCTCTTTTAAACAGGAAGGGCTGCAAAAGCCTGGAATAGGTTGTCTGGGGAGTTGGTGGGATCTCTGAAAGTAAGGGCCATTAAGAACAGGTTAAACAAACATCTGTCCAAGAGGTTTAGGCAGGGCTGGTCCATGCTTGGGGCAGGAGGTGGACAAAGATGACCTCTGATGGCCATTTCCAACACTATTATCTGTTCTTAATAATGCTTGAATATCCTGTTGTGCTTTAGGTTGAACGTCTTTCTTAAAAGGTGCTTCCTCAAAATGCTGTTCAGAGTTAATTAATTCAGACCCAAGGGGCTGGAATGGACATCCGTGAGAGCATAAGCCCCTACTTCTTTGAGTAAAGAAGTAGGCAGGATAGTTGGGACTGGTGATGTGACCCAGTGAGGAAGTCTGCCATCCCAGATCTCCCAGCTGCATTGGACCTCCCGTTGGACCTCCTGCTGGCTGTGTTTGCAGGGAGCTGCCCCATGTCCCTGCTTCAGGAATCACAACCACACATGGCCTTGAATCAAGGAGCCATCAGAATGGACAAGATCAGAGATGCTGCCTCAGAAAACAGGAGAGGGCTGTCACCAGCTACATCTCCTCACCCAAACTCAATCAAAACACATGAAAGGGAAATAGGCCCACATTCACAGTTCATGAAGGTCAGAAGGAAGCTCCTCTTGGAGCAATGAACTTCATCTCAGACATGAAGTAGGCTGAGTGAAGAGAAGCATTTCAGAAGCAGAAAATCCAGAGGATTATTTTAAATTGCTGTGTTAGGTTTCAGCATAAATTAGAATATCAGGTGCATGTTGGTGTAGCACTCCTGTGCTACAAGTTATTATAATTATTGGTGAACTGCAGTAGTGAATTTCTTTGGAGTCCCTGGTCTTAAATACCGACATATCAGGATTACCTGTTTCATACTTGAGGCTATTTATAAAATTGTTATAAAATTGATTGCAGAAGTTCTAGAATGATAATGGTTAATATTACGCTTATATTGCAAAGGATTCACTATCTTGGCCCGGAACAGGGAGTATCTGCCTTGGTCTAGATTAGTGATATTAGTGTTTCAACATATCTAAATGTTTTAACCCAACTTTGGCAGCTATATGAGTTCACCTCTGTTACCTTCAGCTATCTCAAAATCAAGCATGTATTTGAAATGACTCCTCTAGACTCACCTCTAAAGTCAGTGGAGAAATGGTCACCTTTCCGGAGAGCTCTTCATTCCTTCCTACAGCAGATGTCTAGCTAGGTGGGATGAATGAGCCTGTGAAGTCACCACACTCCCCATACAGCTTATAGAAGCAGTTGAAATTACATGAGACATCTAATATCTATACATCTGATGGGAAGTGATATCCTGTCCTTAGGAATATTTCAATGTGTTAAACTGATCAGCGCAAAAACCCTTTCTATCTCAGTGCTTTATATCCCTGAGCCAGTGTCATGAGAAATTTGCTGTTTGACTTTCCTAAAGAGAGAGAGCCAGAGCTCTGCGTGCTCCAAGCCAGCAGTGCCACATGGTCCTTGCTTTGAGGGGAAATGCCTTCTCCAAGATGCTGGAAATCTTTGGTAAAAGAAACACAGGGTTTGGGTTGTTTTTGTGTGTTTCTATCAAATCAAGATATCAGATACAGTTGTTATTATTTAATAATGATAATACTAACAATTTCTTAGACGTAAAAGTAACACAATAATGATAGGTTTTGTGGAACATAAAAAAGAAGACTAACAAATATAATCAGTTGCAGAAGGAACTGAAGAAAATTTTTGACATGAAAAGCAGAGTAACAACTGTTTGTGGTGAGCTGGGCTTTCATGATGGGGTTATCACAGCAGCAGCATAAAATGGAAACAGGGTCTACTGTAAAGCTGTGTGTCCTCCAGATGGCAACATTGATTGGTATTTCTAAAGGAGTTTGGAAGGAGCAACATTTCTCTGGGATACCCAAATCAGTATTTGACACAGACTTGCAATAAATAGTGCTGCCCTCAAGACCCGGGGCTGTGGCAGGAAATGGGAATATCTTTGACAATATTCATGACAGTAAAAAAGAGGAGCAAAAGTAGGACCCTGGAAAAATGATGGAAGTCACTACACAGTTTTCAGTTCAGGCAGATTATTCCCAGGAAACAAAATATTATCATTTATGACATGACTATCCGACAAAGGACAAAGAAAGATTTTAACCACAAAAAACAATCCCTAAGAAAGGATGAAGACCATTAAAGATGAAAAATGACTGTGATCTTAAAGATGCTTGAGTATCTTCTGAAATCAGTGTATTTCCATTAGGATTTTGAGTCACGAGGGCTGCTGATATGAAGACATCTCTCATTTTGCAACAGCATCTGAGCTCTAAGTTTTGAAATGACAACTGACTGGCATGACAGTAACACCTAGGAATGCAATAGTAATGATATTTAGTGCTCTTCTGAGGCTTTTCATTGACGATTTCACAACCCTTCAGAAAGGAGATTAGGAGGATGAATTGTAGTGAAATCCGAGATTTGCATGCACTTGCCACAAACAAACTTTAGTCCCTGAGCTGAAGACAGGTGAAAATACAGAAATGGGATAAGTTCTTTTGCTTTTATTAGTTTTACTAAGGTATAATTTTCTTTCCAGTACACTGTAGGTCAAGTTGCACTGCAACCACATGATAGGAATTCTGCCTGGATTTTGTGATCTGAAATGCATCACTGTCATCTCCTGAAGTCCTGTTCTTAAAATGGCCTGGGTGCAGGGAGAGATTAAGGTCCAATGCCATCTTAGCAGAGATTTATGGCCAAATGGCAGGCTGGTGAAAACTGGCTCAGCTCAGGTGACTGCGAAGGTGTGTCACTCAGTGCGCTGAGAGCAGAAGTTAGTCTCTGTTTCTGGGTTGGAAAAGGTAATTCATATTGGCTCAAATCTTCCATACTATTGCCACTTAGAAAGCAAATTAAAAAAATATATATTCTATCAATTTCTTACACAATCTCTTTCTCTCTCTGGTTAGTTCATATTCAAAATGTCTTGAGGTTTTTGTGACTCATCTGTCCTCTCTAATAATGTTGGCTATTAATGAAGGGTTTCCTGGAAAACAGAAAAGTTCAAAGTTTCAAAAATCCTTTTTTCCATTGAAGTTTAATTTTTAGAATAATTTTCCACTTTCAGCAAGAATGAGACTGAAAGTCAGAGAACATTTTCCATTAAGATCTGCAGAAAAAATTCCATTCGTTTCTGTCACAGGACTGCAGGTCTTGAAACAGCCTCCACTTTCACCATCACTACCAGAACAAGAGCTAACATCTATCTACTTCCATCCTCTGCCTTATATCAGGCCTGAAAGCCACTGAGTTCTGAATTTCTGGACACAGGTGAGCCTTTGGGTCTCCTTTTATTTCCTTTCATCTACCCAAGCTACTCATGATAGTCATATTCCAGTCCTCACTTGTTTCAAAGTACTCCATATACTTGGCCCTACAGAAGGAGATGCAGTTAATCTCTTTGTATGATGGAGGGAGTAGACCGGAGTTATTTTGTCCAGGGAAGGGCTAAGACCATGGTCAATGACTGTATTCATCCCTTTAGATCTCTAAGGTGTTTTTCTCTCTTCCCCATTTCCACTCTGCTTGCCATATATTTTCCATACTGACGGCTCACCAACAGGTTTTGTAGCAGCCCAGGTATGAATTCAGCCTATAATTTTTTATTTTTTTTAAAGGTCAATCCCATTACCAGTGGCATGAACAGAAGAAAAATTGAAATCGAATACAAAATCCCATAGACATGCGTATCAGGGCTTTAGGGGCACAGGATGAGAGCAGTTTTCTTTATCCATCAAAAATCTTGAACTGATGATGTCTAGTTTGCAGAAATACAGATTTTGGTAATGGAAAAAAATAGGACAAAATTTTAAAAAATATATCTTCAGATAAACTTTTGAAAAATCAAGTCATACTTCTACTGAACACTGAGAATGGTTGCAGAAAGCTTTTTCATTAATTAAATTTTCATTGAAAACCACCCAGCCAAATGTGCTGGCTTGGAGCCATTCTTCTCCACAAGCAATTTGTCACCAGGGCGGGCCTGAACCAAGTCACGGGTTACATGTGGCACCTTCACCCACCATCAGCACAATCTGTGCGCCAGTGGTGGGAGGGCAAGATCTGTTTCTTCTGCCAGTGTTGTACTCACCAAAATTGAAACAGCATGATTTAAACCAGCAGTAGCTGACTTGCTTAGATATGGTCTGGGATTGTAGATGGGAAACAATGCAGCTATCCTTCCTTATTTATTATCTTGGTAAGAGCAAGGCTGCCTTTAAAATTTGACTGATGTGTTTGCAAGCTAATGCATGGGTGTTAGAAGGGGATCGCTGTCCTTTTGGGAAACATATGCAGCAAAAGACCCTTCTGATGAAGCCGCAAAGCTAAAATGTTAATCAGATGAATTCTACCTCTATGGCTCTGGAGTAAGAGGTTAACAAAATACTTTCTGTGCCGAGAAGCTGTAAAATAAGCTTCATTTTAGGTGCGATAGGGGAATATCTTCTTACTAATTGTACCAAGGTGTCTGCTGAATTAGCTGAGATATGATATATCAGCTATCACTGTAAAACCTCTGTGTGAAAACATTAATAGCGTCAAAGAAACTAGCACTGGAATAGACCTCAAGGCAGATCCGCTGTGCCTAAACCTAAACCTAAACCAGGCTCAGCAACATCCAGTCACACAATACATCCCCCTGACCCAATAGAGAAGAGCTCTGACTGCATTTGTTCCTATTGACTTCTGCCAGGTCAGACATGCAGCAGTGGGCTCATTCACAGCCCAAAGCTGCCCACTCCTAATTGTACGCACTGCTGTTACTGGTACAGAAGTGAAGCTGAGACCAAAACCCCATGATGACTTTACCTTTCCCTAGTCTCTGTTCCAAAAACCGTACAGAGAGAAGCAGCTGGAAATACTATCATACCTGTTCTACCAGTGAGCATTAAATAGCACAATTATTTCTGCAATTGTCCCATTGAGATATCACGACCTGTCTGCGAAGCTAAAAGAGTGATGAAAGATTCAGACCAAGCATGGTTTCTCTTCAATCCCAGAAAGACGCGGTCATGAGGTTCCTAAAGCAAGGTGCCTTCCACAAGGGGTCCAGATAGGACCCTGGCTTAGATCTCCTGCCATTTTGCTTTAACCATGTTATAGTGTAGACTTATTTGTCATGTTCATGTTGTATATTCAAAATTTTGGTCTGCTTTGGAAGTGTGTGTGGGCCTTATTTTTTTTTCCTCTGCAAATAAAACATCATTTCTAAGATTCTGCATCTGTCATGGCAGAAGCAATTTTATAGTGGTAGATTATTCTGAAATATGTTATGTTTTGTTTTGTTTTGTTTTTCTTTTCCCTCAGGCACCAATATTACAAGGTAATTTATATGTCCAGTGGAAGCCAACATTTATTTTCAGTAATTTCTTCTAATTATGTTTATCAATAGGTATCTCTCAGCAAAATGCCTAATCTTGCAAGCATGTTTGGAAAGTCAAATATGTTTGTGCAATACAAACCCATGTCATGTCAGGAATTAGTTTGACTAATAGGGTTTTAATTAAATCCTTGTGGGGTCTTGGTGTGAAGAATAGACCCAGCTTCCAAAAAATTTAATTTATAAGATAAATTCACAAATATGTCCTTCTAATAAATCTCTCCTACATCCAATATTTGTCACAGAAACAACAACAAGACAGATAATTTATTAGACTATTTCCTATTGCATTATAATGACTATGCTTGATAATTTAAACATATTCTTCAGAGCACTAGTATGATGGAGGATATAGCTAATGAAGATAAAGATTTCCAGGGTGCATTGATCCAGGAGAGACATACTTAGTGTAACTTCCAGACCTATATGTAATCACAGAAATATTTCCCTAGAGAACACAAATTATAGATGACTCTAAGGTAATACCCAACTGCCACTGGAGATATTTTGCAGAAACCACAACAGGAAATGTTTATTTTCTCAACCCTAATAACCCTTTCAATACAAATTATTTCGGATTTTTAAGAAAATTACATTAATTTCCAATTAATTTTTTTCTTGCAAGATACTTCACATTTATATAAATATCCATATTTTTCTCTACTGTTTTTTGTTAAGTCAGCTCCTTGATTTCTGACTTGAATGGCTGTTGTGTAGGAAATAAAATGCTACCTAAAATGTCTCCATTTCTCTTCCCTCAGAGAACAACATGCTTGCAATACAGATGAGCACAGCAAAAGGTCATTTTTGCCCTGGTGTAAATGGATGGGAATCTTAATAGCAGAGAACAGAATGGAAGTGGCGGGTCTAAAATGTAGTCCTAGCAACCGAAAATAACATTCTGGTATTTGTAAATAGTCTGCAGAGGGTTAGACTTGTCCCTAATTGATTGAGATACCATTCACCCTTCAATTTCAGAAAGATTAGAGGAAACATGCCCTTGCAGCCCTTCCTCCTGCTGCATGTCTGCTTGGAGCACCCTCTTCCTCCAGTGGCAGAAGTCCCAGGTTTTGCATTCTTTACAGTCTATTTCTTTTAGTTAATATCAATAATAATATTAGTGTTAGTTTTTCATACCTCACAAACCAGTTCCAGGTAAACTTAGCGAGAGACCATATGTCTGGCATAGAAACCACACAGCTCTCCTCCTCATGTGGAACGATGGATGGCTTCACTTAATTTAGGCTAAGGGGGAGGAAAAGGAGTGGAAGACAACAGCTAGGAAGGAGGTGGGTTATGTTTTGATCAAGCTTGCTGGAAGGTTCTTGATGGCTCAGAAGTGTTTGATTTACTTCTAATTGTACTGGGTAAAGTTCAGCTCTTACAGCCTTCTCGGCATTGCTCCTGCTCAGAATGCAGCTGCTGCTCCTCAGCCTTTGGGATGTCCGTCTGACGTCAGGCTGTGCTCTGACTCCAAAGGCTACTGAGCTGAAGTCAAGATACCCAGCTTCCCAAGAGTTTGAAAAGTAAAATGTATCAAAAAGAAAACGCCAGCTTGGATATGCTGATGATTTTTAGAAGAAAATCTGATTTGCAACCTGTGGTTTGGCTTTGAGCATTTTGTGTGCATGGATTTCATAGTGGTGGAAATGAGGCACTTAGCAACCTTGGCTAGTACCAGCCCTGCTCTGGACAGACACTCTCCTGGGAAGTCTCACATCTCCTCAGTCCAAAAAACACCTCTGCTCCAAAATGCTTTGCACAGGATTTTAGGAAGAGATTTTTGGACAACAAACCCAACTATTGAACACTAAGGGAGTTTTTGGAAGAACAAGGTAAAGCTCTTTCCCAGTGGTTTAGAAAACCCACTGTGCCTGAGGACTTGTTTTTGTTCCAAATCGATGAACAAAGTGGGCGCTTGTTTTTTCACGTGTTTTCACATGCATCAGGCACTAAGACCCCAGCACTGCAAAGACTGATATTTCTGTATCACACCACTTCATTCCTTGCTGCAAAGTACATCTCAGCCTAAGAAACGAGGAGCAAAAAGTGGTCAAGTCTCCCACAACAGCAAAAGTGAGGGAAAGGTAGGATATACGATATTTCTGCTCCTGTTCCCCCTCTCATACACACGGAGGAAGCGGCAAAACATTTTCCCCAAACTTGTAACAATCTTAAAATAAGCTGCAGAAAAGACCAAAAGCCACAAATTGCAACATAAACCAGGAGGAGAGCAAGAAAGATTACAGGCGCTGAGATGCCTTAGGGCCCTGAAATAGCAAGGAAATTTGCTAGGTGCTAATTCCCAGGCAATACCCAGCAACAGGCTGTGCTGTGTGCTGCAGCTGAAGACAAAGAGGTGACAGGTCCTTGCCTCTGTCATTTGAGGAAAAACTTATGCCTGACCCTAAGCTTGATGATTTAATGCTGGTCATGTGAGCAGGACTCCCTGAGTAGGCTCCAGAGAAATTGCTGACACCAGCTGGACCGCCAACACAACCAGCTCAACCTCCTGCCTCTGGCTGTGGCCAATTTCCAGTGCTTCAGAAGAAGGCAAAGAAAACTCTCAGAAGCCAAGTTACGTAACATTTACACAATATTATAAACTAACACAGTTCTGGTTTGTTTTCCTGTTCCCATGATCATGATATGACTCAATGGAAACTACTCTGCAGGAAATAGGTGGCACATTTTGAATCTTAAGCTTCCAGAAATAAGATACCACTCAAAGGAATTTGGAAACAGTATACCTGTTGCAGGGATGAGCCCAGGTCACAACCTAGACCTGAAGAAACTTGGAATTTGGAAACTGTTGGAAAAAAAAACTCTGCATCTGGTCCGGCCTTTGTAATCATGGTAGCACTGGACTGACCCCAGGCCATGCATCTACAGAAGTCATATGTCGATTTAACAAAAATCACTGTAACTTTGAAATAATACAGAAAAACTCTACAGTGTGACTCTTTTTTTTTTTTTTCCTGAGTACTTGTAAATGTTTGTACCAGCATTTCTTTAGTCCTGTTTCAGCTGCTACTTATAATCCTAAAGTGGTGTTTGAAATCTGTCTCTGAATTTCAGGGTGTGAAGCCAACTCGAATCTCCTGTCTCCCCATCAGCTCTCCTGACAAGGATAAAGAAGGACAAAATGTTATGCAGACTTGTTGATAGAGGTGAAACTCAGTGGTTGCCAAAGATGGTTTTTGGAAACAGTGCAAACCCTCCACTGAAACCTTACTGGCATGCAAGACAATCTTTGCTTTTTACTAGTAGGCCCAAAACTAACATTTTCATAATAATTTTCCAGTATCAAAGTGATAGTTTTTATCCAAGACAGCTGAATACTACAGAACTGTGTAACAACAATTCAGTGCCAAACATATGCTATGTATATATTTTAACACCTTTGATAATAATAAAAAATGCATGTTCCTAGCAGTTTTCTCAACTTTCATTCAATAACAACATCCTCGAGTTGATGCTTTTTGTTTTCCTTTCATATTATTACAAACCTGTGTTTAATTCTCAGTGCCAGTTTGGCTTTTTAACCTCTCTTTCTACATTCCACTAGTAATGTCTGATTAAGAAATTAGCCTTTCAAGTGCTATAAAAAAATCCAAGAAATACAGTAACACAATACCATGGAAAACTGATATAATCTTTTTAAAACTATAAAAATTGGTCACCCGGAGGAACATCTGCATGGTAAAAATTTTAAACAAACTGGAGGGGAATCAGATAGCTCATAAAGAACCACGCAGCTAGAAGAGCCATTGGTCGTTTACATATTTTGCTGTCATCCTGACTTGGAGAAGACTATCATTTTGAAGCATGTTTCTTCAGTTTTAGTTACCAGCATCTGGAATGAATTCCAGGATGGAACACTGAAAGTTTTTAAAAGGAAACTCAACCTTACAATAATTATTCCTTAAATCATTAATATGGTGAAAGTGCCAGATGTAAAAATATGAACAAAATAAAATAAAATATGCTCCCAGGTATCAGTCAAATCCCTAATGTACATCTGTCTGTTTTCACAGTTCATTGATATCTGTTGTAGTCTCAGATATTTTCTTTTATGTGAAAAGTTCCACTTGCTTGTTATGTCTTCTGTCTTGCATTAGAGTTATTGCTCTAACTCTGGCTGTGTACGTTGTGGAGCTGTTAATCTACTGTAATGCAGGCTTTCCTCCAGCAGAAGACATCAGTGTATTCATCTTCTATCCATCAGCATGGGAAACTTTCATTCTGATGGACATTCAAGAGGGACTCCATCCTGAAAGACAGGTTTCATGGTGACACCAGGGCTTTGTCAGCATGGAGGTCCTCACAGGATCCAGGTTTCATTCATGGGCACAGGATGTTGTGCAGTGAGACCTAGTTGTGAGGGACTGCTTGGCTTGCAGTGCTGGGATGGGACCAAGAGGCACGAGACTTGGCAATTCAGTATACACCTTCACACCCTGTTCACACTTTCAAAGCAGCGGGATGAGAGCAGCAGAGGGAGGCATGGATGTCACTGTAGACTCATACAAGTTGTTTGATGCTCCTTTTTTTTCAGAATGACAACCCAAACCATTAGGCCAAAATCAAATTCATTTTTGTAAGTGAATCCACTTGAAATGCAATACAGACCAGTAGAGTTGCACTTAGATCACTCAGAAGGACCAATTTCATTGAAAACTCCTGGAACACCTAACTAGACCCTACCAATGACCCAGTCATTCGTTTGCGCTAATGTCCTCCCTCCCTCCCTCCACAAAGAAGATGCCTCCTCAGAGCTCCACTGAGCACTCCCAGCACTGCTTAGCAGTTTTGCAGGTTAATGCTTGTCTGAATGTTACTAATTTGGCCAGGTGACTATATAATGAGATGCTTACAAAGTTTATTCATCACTAAAAATAAATGTTAAGCATCTGGTTTGCAGACTATTCCCACGTGCTACTCAGGTCTGCATGCTGGAGAACCAGATGGAGCTGGAGGGAGACCAATCACAGCACAGAGGGATTACATGTCTGAAAACCGTGGTTAACTTAAATAAGCAAGTTGCCATCCCTCCATAAATCCTGCATCTACCACCAGATGTGTGACAAGACTATTGCACAGGGCTTTCTAGCTCAAGCTCCCCTGCTCTGAGGGCGCAGAGGAGAACACTGGTTGCTCATGGCAAGGGACATCTCTCCCTTAAAAACAGCGCACTTGTCATCAAAGCCACTCTCCCTTGGTGACCATCTGAAAAGAAATCCCAGTTGACTCACAAATCAGAAAACCATAGAATGGGGGGCTACGCTCTGTGAACTCTCCTTCTGTCTCAGGCAGTGGTGGAAATGACTCATCTCTTGGCTAAGCCTGGGGGCAAGTTTCTTTCTGCCATGCTAACCAAATGTCAAGTTGGTTTCTTGAAATGTTTTTTGGAGTGAAACCATAGGTAATGTTTGCTTACAAGCCCCGCTGTAAGTACTCAGAGTAGCACTAGAGCTAACCAAAGACACCGTCTCTCCTGAAAGCATTTACTAGCCTGTGTAAGTGCTGCCAGCGAAGGCTGGGCTGACAGCTGGATACTCCTATTTTTCTTTCTCGTTCCTGTGTAATGCTGTGTAAGAAACACTTGTCTGGTGTCATGGTTTCACACTGACTGGGAAAGCAAGACTGGGAGATCCAAGGTCCCCAGGACCCCAGGAGAACAGAGGTCATTCCTCATCCAAGAGAAGAGAGAAGGAAGGGAACCAACCCACTCCAACATTAGCAGAGAGAAGGGAACAAGATGGGTTTTCCCAGAGCTTGCTGAACCAATGCCTCCAGAAAGGAGGGACATTTATACTGTATTTCTCTTTTTGGATGGTCTTAGAGGCTGCTTTCAGGTTAGGAGCCCTGTTTTGCTAAGCACTGTATAAATAGAGGAGCTGATTTCTTGTCCTCCTCAAAGAACTAGTTCCCTAAGGAAGCAACAACACGCAAAGGGAGAACTGATGGAGGGGATGACTTTAACAGAGAAGGTAATTTTTCAGCAGTTGCGGTTTGTCCCTAGAAAGGAGCTCAGGATGATAAACTCATATCTGGATTTCTAGCACCCCAGAATTCAGGGTTTTCAGATTCTGGGGTTTGGGGATTCAGTACCTTACATTGCTAGGGAAACATAATAAGGCGTGTTGCTTTCAGGAACCACATAGTACAAGTAAACTATGTAGATGAGAGCATTAGCATAAGAAAAATATTCTTTTCCTCTGAAATCAGAAATCAGCAAAGCTGTTTGAGAGTAAGAAAAAAAAATATCTTCCACTCTTTATATCAGCTGTGAACCATTTAGCTGACTGCTACTTGAGCATTGCGTCATGCTTTGCCACGTTTACCAGTTTGCCTTGAAATACCAAATGACAGGATGGAAAATGTAATTTTTTCAACCTGTCTGATCCCCTGAAATACCAAGAATCTTGGGAGAAACCGCAGCACAGAAGAAGCCCACAGTGCCCCAACCTCAGACAACAGTTAATCCAACTAGAAGACACAAAGCTGAAGGAAACACGACTTCTGAAGCCACACCGCTCACTGAGCAGGCTCTTTGTTACATGGTCCAGACTTCCTTTCCTGTTTGCTGCCACCCCGTGACACTGCAGAGTCCTTGATGTGGGGTGGAGCACGCTAGAAAGAGCCGCAAGGGGCTGCAGCGGATGTAATCCACGCTTTCCTGCCTGATAATAAGCAGAGACACAATGGAGTGTCAGGAAGGCTGGTTTTGTGGTTATGTGGTTTGCCCATGGCCCAGATAATCATTCTCCACCATAACATTTTTGCTTTATCAGAAACAAGTGCTTTTATGTGGGTGTAGCTCAGGCCCCCATCAGTGTCATTAATGCGTCAAGGGGATGATGGGCCGATGGGAGCCATATAGGTGTAATGCGTGGGGAGATGGACAGGCAGACAGACAGGCTGGCAATCCCACGAAACTTCACTGTGTTAGAGCCAGGTTATATGAAAGGGGATGGATTATGGACAGTTAAAGCAAAGCTGGAGAACATATTGGATGGTTTAACAGCCCTGGATCAAAGGTGCCCGTCTCGGGAGGGGAAGGAGCTTGAACATGTTTGTTACAAACATTATCTCTGGCTAACTTGAAGCAGTGGAGAGCTCTTCTTTCATTATCACTCAGTGCAGGAGGAGAAGCCAAGGAAAACCGGGGTTGTAGGGTGAAGATGGAGAACAGTGCAGGTCGTGGAGGAAGGGTCTCCTGTGTCTGAGTGTGCACAGGAGATGAGGGTAAGAGGGAGAGGACACTTGCCAAGCTAAACCCGGGTGGTACTGCAGCAGAAAAGTGGGTAAATGGCAGCAGGGAGCTTGGGAGGCAGGTTCAGTTGATGCCTGAAGAGTCAGCTGTAATTCTCACAGCCCATCTGACCAGGGAGGACCATACACAGACTGAGAATTGCAATCAACCACCCACAAGTAGCCATTATAATGGTTTATTCCAGCTGGAACAAGCCTGAATGCACAACTGAAGAATGGGACAGGGGGAGGTGACCTATAGGATGCAGCTATGGAGTATCTGGCAGGACTAATCCATGGTTCCCCAGAGAAAATGGAGGTGAACAAACTAGTGAGAGTAAAGAAAAGAGCTGATGAAAATGAGGACTGGTCAAATGAGAAGAATATTTAGAAATGTGTTTAAAGCACCCGTCTGCCTGTGTTCTATTTTCAAGAGTTACTGTGGCACATGACACATAGATACCTCCACAGAGAAATCACCAGAAGTTAATGCCAGGGCTAGGGTATGATCACAGGCTCAGTAACTTCTCCATATCAGTGCCCCAGGCAGGATATCTTGCATTTTGGTTTAGGTTAACCCGTCTCCATAGCAGGGTTAGGTTAAACCATTCATAAGTAGACTTAAAATGAAAACATATGTCCTCAAAGGGAACTACTGCAGAACAGCTACTATTAATAGTTATTCTATGCTGGTTATTCAGGATTGTCTCATGGTTATTCTGTGATGTTAAGGACTGTCTCATTGAACACAGCTTCTGCGGGAAAAGTAAAAGGCATTCCTAAATCACCTGTGAAAACGGGGCTAGTGTAGGTGTTCTTGAAAGTCCTACCCAATCTCAGGAGGAACTTTCAGCATCACCACTACGGTCATGCCCAAAAGCACTCTGGATCCTGTCCATACTCAGTGGACAGTATGAAAATAAGGTCTAAGCCAAGGACATGTTAATGAGATATCCCAGAAAAAATCCAGCTGTTCAAGGGCTGAGGAAGCCCTCATGGCATCCCTCTTTATGAAAGGCCTGACACCAGAACTGAGGCATCTGCTCCAAGATTTTGGGACTACTTGAAAGCACTGAAATGAAGGAGAAAGCAAATGATAAGAGACTTGGTGAGGACTGCACAACAGTGCAGTTGGGACAGTTTTGCAGAAGGTCATATTGCTCCTAGCACAAATATTTTGTGGGTAGCATGAAAATAATCCTGCCAGCTACTGTCTGTTTTTATTGGCAGAACTATCAGTTGCTATTACTTGGGAATTTTGTCCATTTTTTTTAGTTATAATTCACAGGGTCAGTTTAAAAAAATCAGAACCAATAAATACATCTTATTGGTGTTTTGGTACAGAAAAAAAAAAAAAGTCCTTCCTGAGAGCACTAAAGGATTTTGCCCACTGCTGTTCCGGATCCCTGAAATACAGTTTTTGGGCTCTAGGTACAGGGAAGGTTTGAGATATGACTCTTGCATTTTAGTCCAGAGGAAAGCAATTGCTCAAACAGAGTCAGAGTCTCATGTCCAGTACCTAACAAATGGAAGGGGAACAGGAGTGAGACAGAGCACATTCCACAGCCTGGTATGTTTAAGGAAAGGGGTATAGCTTTCACTCTCCTGCTGTTAGACAATAATGCGCTGACTGAAAATGTCAAGCTTCAGTTTAAACAAAATAAAAGACTGGAGGGCCCAGGGCAGAGAATTCAAACACATATTAATTAGGGCTGGTAATACTCTGACATTTGCTGGATTTTTAATAAACTGATGAATATTTTTCCTTCATATTTCAGTGACATGAAATCTGTGCAGCACAATTAATTTCAACAAGTTTTGGTCAAAGGGTGTGGAAGGAAAATGAACATACTTCACAGACTTGAACTAGAAGTACTCTCACTTTGAATAACGTGGAAACCCATTGCCCTCTGCATGAGAAAACTGCAGCTCAAAACCTTGAAAGGAATTTATTTACTTGCAGGATGTGATTTAGTTAAATACTAATAATGATACAAAAAGAAGAGGAAGACAGAGAGAAAAGATGAATAAAGCTCCCTTGAGAATGTAACACAAGGGAGTAAAAGACAACCCCAAATGTGGAAGTGCAATGCTTAAACTTATGTTAGCATAAAGTTTGGTTCCTATGTTCATAAATAACAAATAGGAGGAAAGAACACTTTCTGAAAGACGCTGAAGATTCAGTTGTTATTGTAGTAATGAGCACCAGAGCAACATCTCTTTACTAGTTTATAACCCCTTCAGTAGGACTTATGCAAGTTCATGGTTCAGAAATTACCTGCACCTAAACAGAGCAAAAGCAGTTCCACACGACTAGACATTGGATGTTGTAGGTTTTTTAAATGCTCCCAACCTCTTTGGCACAGTTCTGCCTTTCTCTTTTGTTAACTACAACAATATTTATTCATGTGATGAGGGGCTTTAATTATAGACAGGGTCCCTCTTGCACAAACTTTGGTTGCTCTGGAGAAGCAGAAGCCTAGCCCAGAGCCGTCTGGGAAGTTCGGGCGGGAGTTACAGCTCAGGACAAAATGGCACAGCAATAACATAAGCCACCGCACTTGCACAAATTGAGATACAGCACACAACTAGTGTCTGAAGAAAAGCAACTAGGCAGATACTACTTTTGCTTCGGTTAATGTTTTGTAGAACATGTACTCAATCACAGCGATCCTGAAAAAGTCACATACACATGACCGTGCTCTCCTCCTACTAGTAAGTGAAATTTATAGGCAAGTGGGGGTCTTAGCTTTGCTAAGAGAAACCCTGGGGTGCAGTTATCACAGAAAGAAATTGACTGAGAATGTACATTCTGTAATGAAGAGAATTTTTTAGCATTTAAAATGTTAGCTCACACTAAGCACGTGGCATTCAAATCCTACACATAAAGACATTCAAGTAGAGAGTAGAGCTGGACATCCTCTTTCCAAATTTTAGTGAAATTTTAGATTTTGAAAATAGAGCATTCACATTTCTCCATTTTTTTTTCAATCTATGAATCTACAACATTTTGAAATTAAAACCTGAGAATCTTGAAATATGAATAAATTGCAGGTTGACAAAAAGTGGAACATTTTTCAAACAAACATTAAAAAGGGATATATTTTTTACAGTCATTTGGCTTCAAAATGACAGAAGGTGGTTTTGTGTTAGGATGTGGTTGTTATTGTTATTCCTATCATTATTGTTATGCTTTTGTTATTGCCAGCATTAACAAAATACTTGTATTCACTAAAGCCTAAGAATGTCTATCAGAGACTGTCCTGGTTTTGGCTGGGATGGAGTTAATTTTCTTCCTAGCAGCTGGTATGGTGCTGTGTTTTGGATTTAGGATGAGAATAATGCTGATAACACACTGACGTTTTAGTTGTTGCTGAGCATGCTTGCACAGAGCCAAGGACTTTCCAGCTTCTCGTGCTGCCCTGCCAGCGAGGGGGCTGGGGGTGCACAAGGAGCTGGGAGGGGACACGGCCAGGGCAGCTGACCCAGACTGGCCACAGGGATGTCCCGTACCGTACAGCGTCGTGCTGAACAATAAAACTGGGGGGGTTGGCCAGGGGATGCTGCTTCTCAGTGAGCAATTGCATCGGGCATCACTTGTTTTGTATATTCTTTTATCGTTATTATAATTTTCCCTTCCTTTTCTGTCCTATTAAACTGTCTTTATCTCAACCCATTAGTTTTTCCTTTTTTTTTTTTCCCAATTCTCTCCCACATCCCACTGGGGGTGGGGGGAGGGAAGTGGGAGGAAGTAAATGGCTGTGTGGTGCTCAGCTGCCTGCCAGGTTGAACCTCAAGAGTCCTTTAAGGGATACTATGGGCAAGTACCTAGGGCAGTGGGCACCTCCAGTGTTTTGGAACTTCACCGCTGAACAACTGCAGAATCCCAAAAAACTAGTAAAATATTTGGAAAAAGGAAGCTGCCACCCTGGCAATTCCAGAGACACACGAATCGCTGCAATTTGCTGGCCCACGCCTACTGAGCCCTGTTCAACACAATTCAGCACCCTCAAGGGGAAGAGAAGGTCTCGGGATGTGATGACAACATGACAGACTCTGCAGCCGCTCCGACTGCCGCAACAAGCACTGCAGCTGAACCAGAGAACCAACCTGTGCCGGTGTCAGTCACAAGGGGTAACACGGGGGGCCAGTAACACACTGAAACATCAGCGTGTTATTAACATTATTCTCAGCCTAAATCCGAAACACAGCACCATACCAGCTGCTAGGAAGAAAATTAACTCTATCCCAGCCAAAACCAGGACAGACCTGTATGCTGGGTACTTTACTGATGTTAATTTGAAAGACTGTCATTGCCTCAAGCAATTCCTAATTTACTCTTGCACTCAGGGGAACACAGAACAGAAATAGTTGCTTAGCACAGGAACTGGATTATCACAGATTCCCAGTGTCATAAAATACAGTAAAACCCAGTCTATCATCATCAAGAGTAACACAGGAGACCTGAGATACCCCAGGCAAGCTGAAAACACCACTGAGTCTTGGAGAGAAGCAGATCCTGACCTAAACATTTTGCAGACTAAATAGGTGCAGGAACTTCTGGGATGAGACAAAAAGAGAGAGGAAAATACTGATTCACTCTTAAAAATCATGAGGTTAAGAAACTTCAGCACTGAGCTAGCAGAGCATGACGTAGTGGAAGAATTTCTCAAAGTCACCCGTACACAGCAGATCCCCAAAATTCCAGCCTGGAGGTAAAACTACAAGAGCATCCTTTGCAGACAGCACAGTGAGTGGCAGGGTGTCCAAGAAGAAAGGTCTCCAAGAGAGTCGCTACAACTTTAAGTATCTAATACGTACTAGGATAACATTTAATTAGCATGGCTCAATGAGCTACCACCTCCCTTCCGGATCACGATCATTGATTATACGGATGTTCTTACTGAAACTGGAAGGTTTTGCACCTACAAAAACTGCCTTCCCTGGAGTCTAAGCCAAGGCTTCTTACATTGTCATTAAAGCAGCCTAAGGGCTTTGGTAGCTGCCCAGGTTACTAGTCTGAAGCCCTGGTCCCAGCCCTCACCTGGAAGCTGTGCTCCTTCCAATGGAGGAAGATGGACAGGTAACCTGTTTGCTTTTACCCCACTGGAGCTTGCTGATCAGCATTGTAATGTCAACAGTGTTGATTTTAATTATTAATACATCAGGCTGGGAGCTGCAGCAGGTCAGATGTGCTGCGGGATGCCTCTGGAAAAGGGTTTGCTGCCCCAAGCTGTGCGGGCAGGAACCACCTCTGCCACTCCAGCTGCCCTCAGCAGGGAGCCCAAATCAGTCCTAACCTGCACCCCAGCTCCCCTGCGGCTGCTGGCAGCTCCCCATTCCCCCTAACCTGTTGGAGACCACCATCTCCCAGACGCTGGAGATCATGCCCATACCCTGATGTTTTCTGCGGCACACAAGAAGGAAGTTGAAGAAAGTTTGGTGTTTGGAGCTCATGGAACCATGTTTCCCCTCTTGCTCTGTGCAGTCTTAGTGTGGGGGCAACATCAGCTCTGTGGGTGAGGAATGAAGATCATTCCCCTGCCTGTGGCCAAAACAGCTTCCCTGGGGACTGTTTTTTTTATGATCAGGGTCATCATTTAGATTTCATCTAGCCCCCACAAGTCCACAGAGGATATGCAAATAAACTCCATCCAGCCCTATTGAGCACTAACAGTGTAAATCCTGGCACACAGACTAGAGCCCTCCTGCCTCCACTTTAAATTAAGTCTTAAACTACGGGCCAAATACGATGGATTTGTAGGCAGTTTCTTAAGGATGGAAGTGCTGCAAGGGGTTCATTACACTATGGGCTGACTGCTGATGTCTAAGTTTTGCAAAACAAATGGGGTTTCCAGAAGGAGCTTAACATGAAATATGTGGTGAAGGAGCAGTATAGGCTACAGAAGCCATGACAACCCTGGAGAAACAGATATGAAATGGAAATTACTGAGGCCAGCAACGGCCACAGAAAGAATAGGGAGCTGGGAAATACCCAGCCCAGTTGGAAGAGATCTGGGATGGGGAGGAGACAGGAATATCAGATCCCAAATAAGAGGAGCTGAGTTCCTTCATTTCCATTCTAGGGCAGCTCTCCCTATAACCTGTGCAACTCAAGAGATAAGCTCTTTGTGATGGATGTTCATGATTTGGGCATTAGATTTATAGCCTGTTTTACAGGAATGGGAGTCTGGAGACCTGGATTCTTGTATCTCAACTGCTATCTATTTCCTGCATAACCTTAGTGAGTTGTACAGACCCGACTTTTCCGAGTGTGGCAGCCTGAAGTTTGGTGCACAACCCCATGGTCAGCTCCACAGCGAATCCCTCCTACGACCTATAAGAACCACTCTGCAAATTGGGAAGCTGGCTACGATTCTGTGAATCCGTTTCCTAAAATGTTGCCGAAGTTATTATCTTTCCACAAGGTCCTTTCAGGGGTTCAGTTTATTCATGCTCACAAAGAATAACAAATACAGAGATAGAAGAGGTATGGAAAAGCAACCCAGATAAAAGCATTATCTGAAAACTGCACCACCACCTTGGCAAGTGGAGCTCTATTGACACATGATCCTGTAAAGACTAGGGCCTGCTCAAGTTTTTCAAAACCCAGGGCAAAGGAAATAATTGTTTTCCCTACCTCTCCTCCAATCCTTCAGACATCCATCCCTACAGACACCCAATTGGAAAGAGAATAAATAAGTTGATATGCTGATAGTGAGAAATAAAGAACAGCAACCCCGCAGGATTAGCTAGAACTACCCCAAATAAACCCACAGAAAAAAGGCTCATAAATACTTAGTACTCATTCTGAACATGTCATCTTATAATCTTGGGGCAGCTTACAATGTCTGGTCAGGGAGCAGCAGGCCCAAGCGTTTCTGAATAGCAGACTAAGTTACATGACTAAATATGGTATTTTTTGATGAACTTGGAGTACCCACTTTGGAGTGCTTGGCCCAGGACTGATTCTTTTTGAGAACTAGGCTTTTGATCTCACTGCTAGACAAAATAATTAAAGGAACTGAAATACTATCGAGGTTTCATTCCAGCTTAAAAAACAAAACAAAAAAAAAAAAACTTGGGCTTTTTTTTGGACTCTTCAGATAAAACATCACGTAGAAAAATGACATGGAGTCTCTTGAGCTTATTCCATCAACTCCCTTCTTTTAAGGTCACACATGAAGCTGCTCAGATCTTCTATTGGGAGGGAAAAAAATCGGAAGCATAAGGTAACCCCGGGAGGGATGCTTGACTTTGAACTAGGGGTATTCCCCTCTAAGGACCACTACCTAAAATTCTCTTTTCATACCTAATGCCCCTGCTGAGGGATTTTTCTTTGAAAGGGGCCCTCTGTCTGGAAGTAGGGTTTTCTTTGTTGTTGCACACACAGGTCTAGTAATTTGACTGGTGCTTCATTTTTCTTGACCCTGCTGGCCAGCCTGCTTGATGGCACCATTTTAGTAACAAAGTTGATCTGCCTCCCATAACAAACACAGGAGGTTTTGTGGATGTAGCAGGGGTGAGATAAGGTCCGTGTCATGAGGCTGGGGAAGGATTTGAAGGGTTCCTGCTAGCTCCTGCCACCTGGTTCAGGACTAGATCATAACAGCCCCATGGTGCTTTTTCTCCTCCTCAGAGAGGAAGGTGAGCAGCGCTGTTTGGGCGGGGGTTACCACTTGTCCAAAGGTGCCAGTTGGAGCCTAACTTGGATTTTATGCTACAAACTGTCCCAAATTAAGTCAAATGGAAAGGATGCCTGGTTGTTTGGAGTGAGGAGTTGAAAGCATATGTGACATGGCAACTTCAATCACCTCCCTGGAGAACTTGGGTTCTTCAAGTAGGCTACATGACTCATAAGGATTGAAAGAGGCACCTCCAGGTGTTTCAGCAGTTAATTTTGATACCCGCAGAGCAAAGGCTGAATGAAGTCCCTAATGCTACCAACAATCTCACTTTTTCTCTTGATTTAAGCTGGTTTTGCATCCTCTGATTGTAAAACCAGCGTTAATAAGCTGGTGCCTGGAAGTTTAGATAAAAAGCAAGATTTACCTAAAAAAGCAGTGTTTTCATCCTTCATGATCACTTTCTATCATGAGGAATCTTTCTCCCCCCACCACTTCTTTTTCTCTTGCTCCCTTTCTCTCCTTTCCAGTCTCACATTTTGAGATCCTGACAAGGTAGGAAGGCAGAAGACTGGATTTCCTCGTCACTGAGCCAATTAAAATGGCTATTTTGGTGATGCTCCCAGCCTCAGATATGTTGCCAGCATGAAGGCAAACCCAGTGTGACCACACACTCTGTGCGAGCCCTGGGCTGGCTTCAAAACCCTTTTGAGCAAGCAAATCTCACTCCTTGCAAGCATTTTGTATGACATTCTTTCATTTTACATTTTGTTCTGTGGAAGTACATTTGTTATTAATCACTGGCTTGCACATTAGTACAGTGTTTTCTAACAGTTAAACCAGATATTCCATCCTAGCAACTCAAATTAATATTTGTTTGAATAATCTATTTAAGATGATGTCTGGCCAGCAGTGTGGTCTGGCTGGCAGCGCTCTGCTCTCCCAAGCGGATGTTTTCATTTGGTTTGTTCCATATTTTCTTCCTCTGCTCTTATTTTATATCATCCCCCAAAATCTTCCACTCAAATTGTTTTCTCCAGCAGTGGTTCCTCTTGTATTCAGTGCATGTAGGTCAAAGTACCTTTTTCACCGCTAGTCCTAATTGTTTTGGACAGATGGCTCAACTGAAACCAAATATTTTTGAGGAACTTATTTTTACAGGGTTCTTTTTTGTTACTTAGGATTCAAGTTTAGATATATATTTGGAGTGTAAAATACGTGATATATGAAACAAAATATGCTGTTTGTATGCATATATGTGCATCCATATTTATTCTATTATTCTGCAGCTTGGACATTGTGAAATAAATCTGGCCACTGATTATGCATATCATTGCACTCATATTGTTTTAAGGATTGTCTTCCACAAGATCAAAGTCCTCCTAACTTAATTACTTTCTGCCATGATAAAAATGATAAAAAACTTCAGAATAATCAGACACTTTTTTGGGGTGGATACAAATGCTTTCCTTTTTTGAAAGATTTGAAGTTTGAAGCCAACTTCCACAGTTCAGACTTGTCTCTAGAAAACACAGATGAGCAGCATCTCATGTCCAGTAGCAATTCCTCAACTGAAACATACTCAGACTCTGGTCCAAAGTCCTTCTGTGTTTTGGGAAAGTATGAAGCTTTTCTGGCTTGGGCTGGCCCCAGCCTGCTTTGGAAAGCAAAATTTTCAGAACTATTCGTTTTCAGAATGTTGCACTGGTAAAAATTCACTTTGACAACACCCCTCTGAGGTACAGGGATCAGCATAATGTGCTCTGACTTCACAAGATGCTGCGAACACAACCTGTGCTGTGGGAGTCAACTTTGCCCTGTCAGCTCTGCTCCAGGCCCACAGAGAATAAATGTACGGAAAGAGACAAGAACACAAGCTGGCGTCAGAGCTGGGACAAGTTCTCCAGACCTCAGTATTTTTCAACCCCTAAGGCACTATATGTCTTGTGGAGCTTTATTGCTTCTCTTTACTTGAGTATGTTTTCAGAAATGTATTTAAATCAATAGTGTTTGCAGAAAAATAGCTGTGAATGTCTGCTTCCCAATGAAACGTGTGCTAGGAAAATTAATATATTGTATCATACAATTTTTTTCCCCAATCTAAAGTATTTGCTCACAGAGATTGAGAGACTCTTCTTTTGCCAAAAGAACTAATTGTTTTCTTATCCAGCTGCAAAACAGCATGTAAATAACAATGGTCATTCTAAGAATTACCTCCTCAAACAAGGGAGATCAAGAATTAATCTTATTCTCTTAACCCATTTTAAAAAATATACTCAATTGAGATAAATGGATAACTTTTCCTGAAAATCCATTTTTAAGCTGATAGACACAACAAATTACAAGAGGAAGCTTCACAAATCTGAACATCACAGATGATTTCCCTTTATTTGATATCTTTTGAAAAAAGTGAGAATCCTGGAACTGATATATTTTCCTTATTTCATTTAATTTAGTCTTATAATCATTACTGGAAGAAAATGGCAGAAACCAGAGATGAAATCTGCCTTTCTGTTTTATAACAGTGAGTTGCCCTACCACATTTCAGACTGGGATATTTATTCTTGGTGAAATAGACCACAGTAAATATCCATCATAAACATATTTACATTAACATATGATTACATTCATCCAAACATGCTGTATATTTGTTGCAATTAATATGGCCCTTTATGATTAGAAAGTAAAAGGCATTAATAAACTGGCAAGATCCCTGCAGAGGTCACGCGATCATCTCTTCAAAAAGTCCATTGCCATGCTCTCCCAGTTACTCCACAGAAGCCAAAGTCTGAGTTTGACAAACCAGGAACACGCACTCCTCTGACTTTATGTCCACTTCTCCTAAAAGCTACCTGCACACTTGGCACAGGGAACCCTGGGCTAGCATCTTCCATGTGTTCCTCTACAGGAAGATGTTGCCTGGGGAATACACATTTTGCCCCGTTAGGCAAAATACACAAAGACCAAAGAAAAAGGGAAAGGGAAAAGTTTCTTCCCTGTTCTACAGAACCTAAGAGAAGTTGATATCTGGGAGGAGCTCTCCAAAACCTACACTCCAGCTGCAAACTAGCAGTTGTACCATAACCAGGACCTGCTACAAAGGTGGTAGAGAACAGAGTTAACCTCTTCTCTTCTGCTCCAAAAATGCCTGCGGATTTTGGTACTTATGGCTCCAGTAGAAGTCACTTCAGGCTCTTTGACAATAACATCATATTGGAAATATTCTTTTCTACCTGAGGCAACACTTTTCGCACCATGACATCTTGCCATCTCAAAGTTCAGCCAGACAAAAAGGTTTTGACCAGAACCCATGAATGAAATGTCTTTGATGCAGAAACTAAAACCAACCATGAAAATCCTCTCCACAGGTGTGAACGACTATCAGATGACCTCGGTACTCACAGAACTGAATGAGAAGTCAACCTCTTCAAACTGACCTGCCTTCGACAATTTCTGTGCATCCATGAAGCTTTCAATCAAAAATGATAATATCTAGTGGAGCAAAATGGTAGCCCTTAATTCACATGCCAGACAACGTATTTCTTGTAAAGGCAAGACAAACTGGGAGGTTCCACCAGGTATTGATAGGTTGGTAGACCATTGAACACAGAACGTCTTTACTAGTATGTGCCCATATTTTACATAAAGGAGAGATTTTTAAACATTTGCGATACTTTTTTACGCATAGCTGTTGGTAGGATGTAGCAATTTTACTATTTTATGCTTATCTGCAAGACCTTGCCTTTGATCTTGCGATTAGTCCAGGACAAACACTTTCTATCTGCTCACTTCTGAAACTGAAAAGAGTTTTCAGCTAATCATTGTACAACTCTATTGCAGTCAAATTTGTTTGGAACAAAAGCCAGTATACTATACTTACTTTAAAAGCTTTTTTTGTCAATGACCTTGGTGTGAGAGCAATATGCTCCATTGCTATTTTTTCTCCTCTATTGTTTGTCTTGAAAAGCAGCTGGTCCTTTATGAATATCTCACTATTTGACTCAAAGGAGGAGTATTTCAACTCCCTTCAGGAGTTATTGTAACTCCTCTTTTAGCAGACTCTTCCCTTGACCTCACTCCCACCCTCACCACTTACAGGAGATTTCCAGAAAGGCTAGAATGGAGATTTGCAAAATGATTGGTGTAAGATTTTCATTCTGTATCACTAGATGGCAATTTCTAATTATTACTGGGGCCAAGTTGCACACAGCACTGACTGAGCTTGTCAGAAACTATCACTGATTTATAAAACTGGGGGGAGAAGGAGGAAGGGAGATGTTTTTCCTGAAAATCTGGAGGCCGTTTCTTTGGTGCTCTGGTTTGTTTTTAATAAAAACTTTGGAAAGAAGGCATGGGGCAACTGTTCCCATTTTTTGTGTTAACTTTGAAAAGTTCCTGCATTTGTTAAAACCACCTCTAACACTAAGCCCTTGTAGCTCCTGTGTAAGCCCCTGGGAACTGCAAGCCCTTCCAGGACTGAACCCTCCAAATGCTGGCTCGCTGTAGCCGACTTCACATACAGCCAATTCCCAAGTCTTTATCCAGGTTTTACTCAGCCTTTACTCAATCAAAGCTCCCACTTAGGGGCAGTAAATAAGGACTTCAGGAACTGGCCCAATGGATAGGTTCCACAGCGTGCAAGACAACTATTATTAAGCGTGGGCGTTAGTCAGCAATAAGCCCTCCTCCACCTCTTAAACTTTTGGTGTTCCCACAAGGAAAGCTATTGAAAGCCTGTGCTTTGTAAGTTCAATTCCCTTTGCTGGCTTATAACACAGCTGCTATATATTATCTTATACATTTGACCACAAAGGTGCATTCTATAGGCAAGATTCATCCACTCCTGCCATCCCTTTTTATTCATTCACTGCTTTTCAGTGTAATGTTTGGGGACCCTGTTCTCAGCCACTTGTACATTTCAGCACTTGAAACACACCAAGAGGGACAATCGCTTGACTGATATCTCCATCTTAGTATCTATACCCGTCTCTCTGTTTCTCTAGCTTTCTACCCAAGCCATTGTGTGCGCCAATTGTGCTATCATAAAGCAGAGTGTTGGGCTGTTTTGTGATGATGAAGAACCATGCAATCACAAGCTTTATTGCATACCATCCCATCCAGTGACCCCTGTTCTTATCATGAGAGCCCATTCAAGGGGAAATTACACCAGACTTCAACGGGGAAAGTGTCCCTCTGTTTCCAGGCTATTCAGGACAAAAGGTGAGAACCACAGAACAAGCCTCTTCTGCTTTAATTGTGAAATGTTTCAAGCAATTGGAGGGGGGGAGGTGGGAGGAAGGGTAAGGGGGATGGGGAGGTAGGAAAAAAAAACAAAAAAAGAAAAACTCTATTGAGATCAGGTGGTCCCATTTCCCAGAGATAAACAAGTTCAATAATATACTGGTCAACAGAGTTACCCTATCCTCAACAGGCTTTTGTTTTTTAAAAAAGGACTAAAATAACCACTTGGAAATGTTAAACCAAGGCATGGCATTTTAATATGAAAATGGAGGCCTAGTATATTTTTGGTCCTTCTGACAACGATTGCCCTCAATTAGATCACTTATACTCAGTAAATTGGTTGCTGCAAGGGGTTTATGATCATAAAAATAATTCATACATGGCAAGTCGCTTTCAAACATGGGTTTTTTTTGTTTTTTTTTTTTGCTGTTGTTGGAGGTTTTTTCTCTGCTTTTTGCTTATTACCATAGTA
This sequence comes from Chauna torquata, assembly GCA_013399475.1. NCBI lineage: Eukaryota > Metazoa > Chordata > Aves > Anseriformes > Anhimidae > Chauna > Chauna torquata. The sequence goes on along the minus strand of VXAL01002037.1, from coordinate 147,361 downwards.
ACGACAAGTGCATATTTTGGCTTGCTTCCAAAATAATATTCAAGAATGTTCTTTTCGTTCATTTTTAAGAGGAATCATTATGAATATTTGAATTATATTTTCCAATTAGGTGAACTGAAGTGTTTTCCAGCAACTCTGTTTTTTTCTCCTCGTTTATAGAAAATGTGAAATTTTTATTACACCAAGGACTTTCAAGACAATAGCCACAGACACTATTTTTCAGCACTGTTTGTAATATCTAATTCAGAGCTAATTTTTAATGGACAGGGTTCCATGGGGATTTGTTTGCAAATTTCATCAACCTGAGTTCCTGCTTTATTTGCCGAAATGCAGTACTTGGAATTGACCCAGCGAGCAGGAACACTCTTGTTCCTTTTAAGACATTACTGTATATTACAATAAAGAGTGACTGGTTATCAAAAATAAAATGCTTGATTGTCTAGAGATTTAGAGCACACATTTTGTCTTGGATGAACTGTCAAATTAGATTCACCACTGACACAGCTTAAACAAACACATACATTTTATTTTAAGCCTTGTGTTTCTTCAGAAGCCAATAGGATATGCTCAATTCAGAACATAAAAGTGATTTCATGAGGAAAGGCTTCTGTGATGTACACATCATTTTGTGCCTAGCTATCTTTACTAAAAAGCATAGCTGAATAAATCTCAGTACCTTCTCTCTGTCTTTACAAAACATCACCATTATCACTCATTTAAAGTCTCCAATGATATCTTTGTCTTGACCTTTTTTCTAGTATAGTTTTACATTTTCTCCTCACATACTCTTTTATATTTACCCCGGTAAAACACTCATCTGCCCCATTCCCGTGTGGATGAAAGCAAATCCTTTTACCCACACTTTCACCCTCCTTCAGTAGTAAAGTGTCCATCAGTTGAGATGGAGTCCGAAGTGGTCAAATCATTAGTGATCACTTAAGAAAGTCTTGATTTGCTCCTGCCCCTGGACTCTACAAAAACGTCTGGTGTTGGGCTTTTGCTAGTGGACAGCAATGGTCATTTCAGGTGAAGTAAATAAACACAAAACAGAAGGAAGCATTTATGAACTCAGGAGCTTATTTTAGCAGAGCCTGTTCCCAGTGAGTCTGTTGCAGACGCCTAGGACTTGCTGAAGTGTCAGCGATGCTGGTCAGTGGAAATCAACATTTGCAAACACTCCAGGGTGAAAATGTTGGGACTTGTTGGAAAATGGAGCTGTATTTTCCACCTTTAACAGTATAAACATGGTCAACGTGCTGTATAATTCTGCACAAGTGCAGAAATACCCTCACACATGGAACTCATACAAGACCCTTTTCCAAAATGGGCTGCAGGTGAAAAAGGTTCTGAAACTTCTGAAGTGCCATCCAGGGCCTCTCAACTTCCCTTCCCATCTCGGCCTCAATATATTATTGACTCAGACTCAAAAGCTTTTGAAACTCTGAAAAGCCATATCTACTCATCATTGTTTGTGCCTTGTAGAAGCATCTTGTCCCACGAAACCGCTGAGATGAAAAGTAGCAGAAATGTCAAAAGCATAAAGCATCATTTATGTGGCACTAAGGGAAGGAGCAGGAGCAGAGGAGGGTGATGCAGTGAAGGGGAGGGCAAGCAGCGAAGGAGTTTTACACCAAAGCATGATGGGCTCTTTGCAAAATAAGGTGAAGGTCTGGGTCTGCTGAGTTCCTCTGATTTCAGACTACAGTGAATTAGACTGACAAGCTCTGTTTTGTAGAGGTTCAGCTAAGCAGGCAAACAAACCAAAACACTGTGCTGTATCCATCCACTCTTTCCTTACAGCATGACACAAGCAATTAAAAAAGAAAAACTGTTTGGTCATGTTTGATCAGAAAGCACTTAAGCAACACAGAAGGAATCTGCAGCTTTTGATTTTACATTAATACACTAATATCTTAATCCTTTACCAGTGACAGACTACACGTTTAAATCCCTAATGGGACCTGGTTTCCAAATTACATTATTTAATGTTTATTCAGTGAATAATCCAAATAGTATTTAACACCACTGAAGAAAAAACACACACACCCCCTGGGCGGATTGTCTGCTTTTCCTTTGCTTCGTAATTACCCAACCAAGGGCCCTATTAAATAACTCCATTTTTTATGATCTTAAAGTGAAACAAACCCTCTATTTGAATGTTCCACAGAAGAAACACTTCAGGCACACATGCAATCCAGCTCCATACCCATGTCAAAAACTTTTCCAGTGATCAAGACTGTTTAGGTCCATTTGGGGATTTTCTAGCCAGACCGATTTACTACCAAAGGGCCTGATCCAGGCCCCACCCTAGAAAGAAAATGAAAGCATGAGATGAGAGAGCACCAAAGAAATAGAAATGGCTCATGAATGAAATCTGTGTGTAGAAGAAGGGAATTTAACAGCCTGTAACATTATAATGTAGTTAAGATACTTTCAATAGGATTTGTGCCACCCAGCTGCGGACATGGCTGGCAGGGCTGTAATCACCTCAGCAACGCTCTCCCTCTTCAGCATGGTGGGATCTCAGGTTGCCATGAGGTTAAGGGAGATTTCTGCGTGACAGGACTGGCAGTGGCTGGCACAAATGCAGGCTTTGTGTGGCTGTGAGAGCCTGTGCTGGTGCTTCCTTTCCAGATCCCCATGGTATTCCCATCCAAACCTCACCCATAGCCCACTGCTCTGCACCAAAGGGATGGAATAGCCCATTCAGTCTTCTGGGGAAGGTCAGTCCCACATTCAGCAGAAGTCACTTGTTTCCCCAGGGAAAGGTGCTTGGAGCCTCAGTGAACAGCATATAATCCCTTCATGGCCAAAGACGAGCCACTACTCATTTCTAAGAGGCAATGTGTCTTCTTGCCTCAACGTGCTCCTTAGAGGAAATCACCACAGACATACGATGTGTGCAAAAAGAGATGCTGCCATCACGGTCCCCACACTTTGATGCCTCTCCTTCAAACCTGCCTTAAATAAAGGCCAGGCTTTTTTTTCTTTTCATGGAGGATCTCTAATTGAAACCTTCTGTCTTTGATATATAATTCAACTTGAGTAAATTCTGAGGCTGTGAGTTAAAAAGCGTGCGTGGAAGGGGACCAAAGTTGGGAACAAGAAGGAAAGGTATTTTTGCCTCTTTCCAGAATTAGGAATAATTTGGGGATTTTTTTTTTGTAATATTCTAACAAAAACAAGACTTTTTGAAGAGATCTCCTTGGCTCAGATCTGTTTTGCATTTATCACAAATAACCAATGGTTCTCGAATTCAGGATTTAACTGTTTCAATCTGCATAGCTAAAAAACTACCCAGCGCAATTCCAGATACACAAGTTTTTACATCGGAGCTCCTAGTAATCTGTCAACATTTCCGTTAAAGAGCCCTGCTTGGAGAGCTGGACATATCAACAATTCCGAGAGTATATGGCTTGCAATAGAAGGTGCACATGTTACTGTCATTTTGGATGCAAATGGATAGATGCGGGGTTGCACAGATAGACAGCCAGGCAGCTCCTTTTAGTAAGCCATCAGTGTGATGTCCCATATTTGCTCCTGCTGCCCCAAATCATGACTGGCTTCTCCTAAAAGAGCTGGAGCTACCACAGCAGAGTGAAGAGACCGGTGGTGGGTTCAGATCCCTTCCTTTAAGATTCACCATTATGTTCAGGGATGACTGGTTTGCTCCACACTTCTAGAACCTAAGTAAGTCTACAGAATGGCTGGTTGAAAAAAATGCAGTGCTATATTTATGGGCAAAATTATTGCTTCAGGGCTGGCTTGACCACCTCTGAGTCCATCCCTTGAAGTTCAGTCTATCTTTCTCCCGCTCTCCGTTAAGTCCCCAGTGATCTCTGTGCAGTCACTGCAGAGCGTGGGGAGTAAAAGTGTCCTGGGGAAAGCAGGGAAACGCAGGGAATCCTTTGCAGTAGCAGCACAACCACACATTGACTTCAGCTGACTTTAAATGTGCACCCCGAAAGATCTGGGGAGGGGACAATGGGAACGTTCTCTGAGCATCACTGAACTGCTGTCCAGTACAAGGTGGCCCGGAAACATACTGAATGCACGGCAGAGGGATGGGGCTGGTTCTCCCCTGTTAATCCACAGCCAAGGAAGGAGGCTGCCCACTCCACATACCAGCACAGGGGCTTTCAGGGGGACACTGATCTACAGACTACATCATAAGTGCAGAAACCTAGAGAGTGCAAGAGCATCTGCTCTCAGCATCGGACTTTCCTACCTCAATAATACAAGGAGATTTTTTTTCCATCATTACTGTTTTCATTTTCATGACATTATTGGCTGAAGGAATTTTCTCCAGACCGAGCCAAATGTCCCCAAAACTTATACTTTTGAGAGAGTTTGGGTGTTAGTTTGCGTGCAGCTTTTTGTTTGTTTGTTTTTTGTTTTTGACTGTTGACCACAGGGTATATTACCAGTGGCAGAGAAATGAAGAAATAACACCTTTACCTATAGAACAGGGAATCTCAGTTATTAATGAGATACAAGAGATGACTCATAGGAGTCTCATTGTGACAGAGCCCCTCGTAATCACCAGTGGATTTCATCCTACTTTTCTGTGAAGCAGTGGATATTCATCCTTACAACATTGCACTGGAGCACAAGCACTGATGAAGGAACTCACCCAGGGCTGAGAACCTGACCCACACCTCCTGCACCCAGCTCCAACCCGCTCTGCTTTGGGCAGCACAGTGTTTCAGTGATGCTGGGAGCCAACACAGCATTGTGTGGGCATCGCAAAAGAGAGAGAGAAGGCAAAACACACCGCACAGTCTGAAATCTGAATTTACCGGCAGGGTCAGGGAGCTATTTTACTTGCTACCACTGTGAACTCCAGGAATGGAATCAATTAGTATTAATTTAAAACATCATCTGTTTCAGTTTAACAGAAAGCTTCTGTTCAATGAAATACAGGATTGGTAAATGAAAAAAAATAAAAGTTGATCTGATTTTAGTAACTCCTAAGGTACTATTTGAGGTGCTTCAGAGATATATCATACGTCTGCCACAAATGTGTATGACAATACATTACTCCTGTTGTTCTTCATGTCTTTATATAAGGATATCCCTGTAAGTCACGCATGAGCACAGATCACAAATCTGTGTCTAACAATGTGTTTCACCAGCAACTTAGCAGGCATATGACCAAGCATTTTTTCCAATGATAGTTAGGTGATAACCCAAATACTTTTAAATGGATGTTTGCCTGGGTAATTAAAGTCATCTTTAAAATCACAATGGAAGGATTCCTTTCCAAGCACCACCTCTACATTTAGAAAAATAAACTGTCTATATCTGTTTTTTTTATCCTAGATTTTGACAATCTATGGGAAGAGGATTCATTAGCGATCTGCAAAATATGAGAATGTTCCAAGGTAATTAATTGCTCCAAGCAATACTGCATTTGTTTTTAACAAAAGGTTTATCAAGTACTCTCATCCTTTCCAATTCAAAACCGTTCTTAAACATTTCAGATCCTCAGAGGCACCACCAATGTGCTCCCGATCTAACTGTCTTACAAGGCAAACCACGTGCATTACTTCATAGGTAAAATAGGAATGATGCTATTGAAGCACCTGGAATTATGGTCATCTTACTTACAGAAAAGTAAATCCATTGGCTGGAATTGCACCTTTTGATTCATACCGAGAATTATGAGACCAGAGCCAAAGGGTGCTACAGAAACAATTCAGCCTAATGCTCTTCCAACACTGCCACAGTTCTACGGTATCTACTGCAGTGCTATACAGCTGCTACTGTTCAAGCATCACTACCAAACTGCAATTGCTTGAATTTCCCATTCAGTGTTTTTATTCCCTGTATGCCCCTTTGCTCTCTTAATACTGTTTTTTTCTTTTTGGTCCATTTTTTTAATTTTTGGAGAAATAAAATTTAAAAAAAAATCACGGGAGAGAAGAGGACTGAGAGGGCTTTTTTCTCTCACATCTCCTACCGCATTTTAGAAATACAGAGACAGAATGAAAGGAAAACAGGGAGAAATAGAAGAATATTTTCAGTATTTCCGGGATCCTATCCCCACAAAAGGCAGTCTTAAGAAAATGATCATTTGTACAAAACATCAGCATTTTCCAAACAGTTGTTCAAGGCTTCATCTGCCCCCCAGGTCCCTCAGCTGTGACTGCTGCAGCTGGTAGAGCAACCTCTCCTCTTGATGTGCTGCTTCCACACCACAACACCAGTAACAGGTGATGATAACACCGCTGGCACTGCACAAATCTTTTTAGTCTATCGGTTAAGCAATGTGGCTAAGAAACCACCATGAAGTCGGGGAGAGGAAAACAGAGACAAGTGGGGTTTTTATCAGAGGGAACAACCAAACCTTCAGCAGCATGATAGAGCTGGTGGACCTGGAGAGGAAAGGTCAGCCTGGGCCTCCTGCAGACTCCCAATGTAGTGCACAAGTCAGAAGAAAAAGCCCTGGAAAGGACTACGGAGGGAGTGCGGGGCGACATGAAACAGCTGCTGGACTTCCTAACTGGTGGAAAATGGCATCACAGCCTACAGCAGCAAGGAAATGCAAAAGTGGAAACTTATAGTTATATTTTTACATGGTGGTAACGATTTTAGCATCTGCATGACATGCACGAGCCAGGGCCTGGATCCCTCCTTGCTTAAATCACTTAAAGTTCTGTTCTGCCTGAAAGTAATAATCTGTTTGCTTTTATTGCTGTCTTATAAACTTTCCATCCCAATCTACTGATGAAATGAAGTGGCACTAGGATTGTCAAATAAATTCTTCAAGGCGGGTGGGAGGTTTGGGCTCAGTGAGGCAGAGCAGCAGAAACACATTGAAAATGTGAAGTCCAGAAGAGGATGGTCATCGCTCAGGAGAGTGGTCCTTTGGTGCTTCTGAACTTTTCTAAGCTCACAAAACCAACCCTGAAGCATGACTACCAGCTTCCTGCTAGATGTTTTCTAGGCCACCAGTAGACCTCACTGAAGGAAGACCACTTTAAGTGAAGAGCTGAAACCTCCAGTGATGAAGTATTAAGAAGCTATTCCCTTTCCAGATGGTGTAACTGATGCTGATTAACCCAAATTAAGTCATGCAGTGAATATTATCAACTCATGCTGTGTGCACCATCTCATATTGTGAGAGAACAACGGGGAGTGGAGAACAAGACAATGGAGGCCACGGGACTCTGGTGTACAGCAAGGTCACAAGGTACAGAATAGAACAGAAAAATAGATATTTTCAGTGTGCATTTTCCTTTGTTGGTGATCTGCTTTGCTTCTGTGCTGTGGGAGAGAATGATGCCGTGTCCTCCTGGGTCAAGCACACTACGAGGCAACTGGGAAAGAAGAGATGCAATCTGACTTCTGTCATCATTTTTACCTGTTGCTAGTCTTTTTAATAAAATTTTTAATAAATGCAGACCAAACCTATCCTAGACCTAAGACTGAGTCTGGATTTGCAGAAGTGGGAATATGTATTTTCCACATTGGCTCATCTATTTTGCAATTCTCCAAAATAATCTAATTCACATTTCTAACACGAATGGCTGAGAAAAGCATTATTTTTTATTACAAAGAGAGTGTTTTTCATGATTCTCAGTATTTCCTAGAGAACAAAAAGATCATTTTAAGTTCTTCCAAATCTATCTGAATGGATAACTGGGGAGACAAAGAGGAAATCGAGCTCTGAGACTAAAGACTGTCTGATCTCTCTAGGGGTGAGGACGTATGTATTTATGTATATTCAGGTCTGTTGTTTATCATAGGAATATGTTGTGCAGGAGCACTATTCTGGGATATAGGAGGAAAATGGGAGAAACAACAGAGTAAAAAAAATGATCCCCTTGGACCTGGATCTGAAATGACTTACTTGGTTCATCTCTGCATGAAATTACTATGATTGCATTATTGTTTAGATTTCTAATGTATTCTACTGGAAAAGCCTTCAAGTATTTAATTTCAAGTCTAGTCCAGCAGGGACCGGTCACCGAATATGTAGTGGAGAATATCAAATACATTGTTCATCAACTTAACCAAAGGGAAAACAAAGCTTGGTTTATTCCAACAAAAAGAAACTCTTGATGCACCTCTCCTATGAAGAAAGGCTGAGAGAGCTGGGCTTGTTCAGCCTGGAGAAAGGAAGGCTCTGGGGAGACCTCACTGCAGCCTTTCAGTACTTGAAGGGGGCTTATAAAAAAGATGGAGAGGGACTCTTTACGTGGGCAGATAGTGATAAGACAAGGGGGAATGGTTTTAAACTAAAAGAGGGGAGATTTAGATTGGATATTGGGAAGAAATTCTTTACTCAGAGGGTGGCGAGGCACTGGAACAGGTTGCCCAGGGAAGTTGTGGATGCCCCATCCCTGGAGGTGTTCACGGCCAGGTTGGATGGGGCCCTGAGCAACCTGATGTAGTGGGTGGCATCCCTGCCCATGGCAGGGGGTTGGAACTGGGTGATCTTTAAGGTCGCTTCCAACTGAAGCCATTCTATGATTCTATGCTTATGATTTTAAGGGTCTTATTTTTTAAGCCATCTCCTAAAGCAGAACTGATGAACGTGTGATAAATGACAAATGCAGAAACAGTGCAAAACTGGGGCATTCACAGATCACAAGGTGTTTAGGGAAGAAATCGCTGTCTTTGATTCACATGGCCCTGAATCACCCAGACTGTAGGTATAAACTTTAGCTTCCAACAAGCCTGAAATATTAAAGATGATTTTAGACATAATAACCTCATTCCCCGTGTCTTGCACCAAATCCACACACAGCCATTAGAGCACTACTTGCTGCGTTCCCATGAAAAACCATAACATTGACCGAGGTTAAATTAATCCATTTGTCAGCATCTGCTGACCTGTGCACCTGCATTGGAGTTTGTAACAAAATCCTAAACTAGCATCACTGAGCTTCAGGTTCTGGCAAAAATGGCTTTTGGAGTACATGCTACACTTCTCGAGACTTCCCCAGGGGATGTGACTCAGTGCAGAGATGGATGGATACTTACACAAATGTATCCAGATCTGTTTAACCTAGAAATTTCAGAAGATCAAGTTCCCCAAGAGATTCCCTCGCTTGTTAAAATATGTTTTATCATTTGTTCCTATTAAAGCCTGTCTTTGATTTTTCATGAAAAAGCCACTGTAGCACAAGAGGTGCTCAGAGAACAAAGCAGCACAGACGTTATTAAAAAGAAGGAAAGAAAACAAAGCCAAATATTTGAATGAGACAGTTTTAAATAACACCCAAATTGTAACATGACAGAAAAATTCATACATGAGGTTGAAGAAAGGGGGAGCTAATTTTCTCCAGAAAAAATGCAATCCGTCCTTTATATTATGCTATCCTTTTTCATTCACAAGTGTTCCTGAAGACTGTATACACACATAAGCATTCATATTCAAAAAATTCCTCTTGAAAAATTGTGTGGGAGGACATTACGGAAACGAGGCTGGATCAATACCACAGTGAAAATGGGATTCGGGCCCAGTAAGACATCAGAGTGCTTCAAGTCCTGGGCATAGGCTTTCACTTCTTCCCTTTTCCTGGACTCTGAACACTACAGCAGCGGCCTGAGATCTTTTAGGGCTGGGTAGACAATGGTGATGAAATGACCTGGAGACTAAAGAAATTTAAGGAATTCCCTCTGTCTAGCATATCAAGAAGTTCAAAAGTTGCCACAGTCTCAGTGGCTAAGCAGCAGAAATGTCAGGTGTTAAAATATTTTTTTAAAGAAAATGAGAAAGGCGTAAGAACCACCAAAGGCTTGGTATGAGGTCCAAGATAACTCAAAGAGAATCCGCATACATATTTGACACACCAGGTTATTTTCCATCAGACTAAAACAGCAAGAGAAATTTTATATTCTCCATTTTTTAAGTGTTCACATTAAAACCTGTATTAAAATTGTGATAAAAATTTGGGCCATCCTCCAGAAAATGCAGATCCAGGGTAACTTTTTTAATAACACATATTTGCCAGAATTTATGAGCTTTTGATCAAAACAAACTTCGAACGTACGATATGGCAACTATGTAAAAAGAGCCAGATGAGAAGTTGGGGATCCATAGATTTTCTCCAAAGAATTTGCGGAAGGTAACTCATATAAGCAAGTCCATCTCCAGTAAGATGAAATTTAATATTCTTTTTCTGCACTTCTCTTACAGGCATTTTAGGGGCCAACGTTAACAGCGGTTAAAAATGAAGCAGTGTAATCCTTTTTTTCCTAAAAAAAATGTAGGAACTCCGAATGTGCTGTTTGACATGACAAAAAAGTTTAATCTTTTCTAATTCCATCACACCTCATTATTAATAAAGGTGTTCCCACTTTTATTGGGTGGGAACAAGTAAGGGAGGGGTTTCGATGGAGATGAAAAGAAAAAAGCAGTAGACTAGACCAAAAGCTGTCTTCTGAGCCCATCTTTGGCATTTTTAAGCCAATAGATCTCATTCAAAAGCTTCCAAGGAATGAAGGATCATCCTTTATCATTTTCCTGGAAATCTTAATCCATGAGTACAGGAACTACAAGGAAGGGCAAATTTACCTGCCACCAAACCTGGCTTGGACATGCCTGGGGCCTTTGCTGCTGTAACGCAACTGCCCGTGAGCCTCCAGGTGATGGCACCTGGGACAGGCTCTCAGCATATAAAACACGTCAACACACCACAAAAAAGCAAGAAAGCAGTGATACTAGTCAGGCAGCAAAACTGGACTTTCCTTAGAAAGCTAAAAGTGACAGCCGTTTAAGAAAAAAAAAAAATCTAGTGACGCTTATTTGAACTGGTCAACGACAAAGCGCTATCACACTTGCTGGGAGAGACAGTTCTCTGGAAGCTGTTTTTTTGTGCTTTTTTAGTTATTTATATTATTTTGGAGAAGCCAAAACAGTTGAAGTTGTGATAAAATTAAAAAACTTAATTTCAACCATTTTTAGCAAAATTCCTCTAGTTTTATTTTGTGAGAAATAACATTTCTCCTTTTTAAACATATCTGCTCATTAGATAATAAGCAATACACAGAATAATTAAAAATATCAAACAACACTTTTTTTCTTTCTTCTTAAACTTAGAATAAGCTAAAATGCGACAAGTAGATCAAAACAGATTTAGAAACCTCCTTTAGTGAGAAATCTGAAAGTTGAGGAGTTCTTTTTTGGAAGCTGAATAAAGCCAAACTTTGAGTTTCAATTTTTTGTGCCAGACAGAAGACCTGTTCTCTGCAGAGCACCAGGAGTCACAAATAATTAACATTCTGATCAAGCTGTCCTGCTAAAAATCCAATCCCTCCATCATACCTGAATCATTAACAGGCCACCCAAGGAAGCAAAAGAAAACTGGACTTGACTTTCTAAGGATATTTCCGTTATTCCTGGTGGTCTCTGCCATTCTTAGGGTCTCGTTTTTGCTAAGCAAACAAACTGGCATGAAAAGAAAAGCTTTTCTCATCCATAGATCGATCAGATTAGATCATATCAGATCCCTGTCGGTCAGCCGAAACCTATAGAGTGCTTTTGCTCTTGGCCAGCTAAGACTGCGGCTGATGAATTTTAGTACTGAAAAGATGACAAAAAAAAAAAGATCAATAAAAGCTTTCCTCTTTTTCTCTGTCTGCTTAAATATATTCAATCACATGATGGAGAAAACAAATATATATAGCAATGTAATTATTTAAAACAAATATTTCTAGCACAGGACATTTTCCTTAGAGACACAGGAACATTTCTATAAAGAGTGTGAGTCCTATTTATTTCCCTTGAAAATAAAATAGTGGCCAAAAAAAAAAAAGTCTGCCATTATGGAGTGTCTTTAATTTTATGTTACTTTTTCCATCTGTATTCTTTCTATGGAAGTAAACCTCAACTCCAAGATGTTTTTTAAGATTTACATGTTTATTTCATTTTGTTTAATATCCTAATCGGTTCACAGTAAATTTGACCACACACACATACACAGTGATCACAGCTGGTTGAATGTGGTAAGCCAAGCCAAAGACACTGTCAAAAATACAGCCCTACAGCTGAAAACCTCGCAAAATTATAAACAAGACCCTTAAAATTACGAACTTGGCATCACACACCAGCAAGCATGATGATAACGGCGTTTTGCAGAGAAACAAGCTAAAAGCAATTCCCTGCTCTTTAGTACTTTGAGAGTTATGGTAAAGGGAAAACTGGCACACACATACCACTGATGTACAGATTTACTCCTGATTTGGCTCAGTGTTGTGGTTTCCACAAGCAGGTCTAAGGATGCTGTGTTTTCCTTGTAGGTAAGAGAATGACACAAGTTAACATCTGAGTGAACTCTTCCAGCCTGTTAACCCTCTTCTCTCTCTCTCTCTCTCTTTTTTTTTTTTTTTGGCAGTTAATTCATTATCTTTTGCCACTCCCTTCATTGTAAAGCCCAAAACAAACAAACCCAAGGGTTTGTCTGCAGCCTTCAGAGCTGCTTTCGGAAAAACCACGGGGCGAGAGCTGGAGCTATGATCTTCAAAAGTATTTTAAAAAAAACAAAATCCCTGAAGGCATTTGGCATGTCTTGGTCCCTGCCATGCTCCGTGCATGGAAACCCAGAGCAGAGGGGAAGGTGCTGGGTGGGAATGTGGGCAAGGCACCCAGCACCCTGGGGGGGAGCCACAGCAGTGGGGGCTGGTTCCCAAAATCCAGCCGTGCCCCAGGCATGCTGCAGGACGCGCAACACAGGGGCCTGCCACTGGTCTGCACAATTTTGCCCTTTTCCTGGGGTTTTACAACAGAAAAAGAGTTGTGCTGCACGTATCTGGCTCTCCTTCCTGAGCATGATCCAATGTATCAAACATTTGGAGACTGATGGAGTGGACAAGGGCTGTGAGATACCTGCTTGCATTCCCCAAGCTGCAGCCTTTATTTTTTATGAAGATGAGAGTCCTACAGTAAAGCCAGTGGAAATTCAGAGTACATCCGTCAGCTCAGTCAAGGAAAGAGGCAGAACCAGACGACCAGATTTAAAAAAAAAAAAAAAGAAAAATAAAAAGAATTTTCAAAAACTCCTTCTTCCCAGGGAACGCCCTGGGACCGAGGCTGACCACGGAGGGACAGACAAAAACACGCCTTCCACGTCTGTAAGCCCAGATTTTCCATGGTACGTGGATGCTCTTTATGGAGACCTCGATGAGCAAGGGCGAGATCACAGGGTGCAAAGATCAAATACGCCCGCGATCGGAACGAGATAATGGCCCGAGGACACAGAGGCATTTTGTGCTGACTGCAGCGTGCAGCTCTCCTTACTCTGCCTGTGAAGCTAATCAAAAGCCGAGCCGCGCTGCGCTGTACAGCTTGTTATCAAGATTTCACATCTGGCCCGCACATCTTAATTTAATGATGATATGGCAGCATCTCCTCTCCACTGCACAGCACAAATTATCACATTGCCTTCTGAGGACATAAATCTCGTTTAGATTTTGTTCCCCTTCAGGGAGTTTTACAGGCCAGATAAAAAATATCCACCAGGATGCGCATGAGGAACTTATGTGGGCAGAGTCTGCAAAGCCACCCGTCCCTGATAGACGCTGCAACTTCGCATGCTTAATACCTTTCCCTGCACTCCCAGTCCTTCCCAGGGTATAAGCTGGCAGAAGGCCATGGAAGTTGATGTGCACCAGCTGGGAATGTGGTCCATCTTGCGCAGCCCCCCCCCCAGACCACCCGCCTGTCACTTCAACTCAATCCTATTTCTTAGGTGGTTCTTTGTTTGTTTGTTTTGTTTGTTTTGTTTGTTTTTGTGCAGTAGAGACATTGAAGGAAAAATCCTGTTCCTGCTTAATGGAGACCTCCTCTGATTTAATGCTCTTCTCCGGCAGCAGGCAGAGGTGAGCATGCATGGGAAGCTGGTGGGACCAGCCCATGGCGGAGGAGAGCAGAGCTTCTCGTCCGTCCCACAACATCCCATGAAGTCCCATAACAACATCTGGGTCCTGCCATCCTCAGTCGGTGCTTGCCCCCACTTTGCAGGAAAACCAGTTTTCTGGCTCTGCGAGTAAAATCAATAATGGAGAAGAAATTCCCAGCGCTGTAACAGGGACAGTGGTGTCCGCAGCCCCATTCTTTCTCAAAACTTTGTTATTATGGGATGGAGTGTTAAGGATCTGTCAGCATTTCTATTACAAACCTCAGTCTTTAGAGGTTTATAAACGCAGCCATTTAAAACAACACTGCATTAAAAAGTAGGTATGTGAGTTGTCAGCAGTGGTGTTTCTGTTTTCTTTAAGATGGTTTAAAGACGTTTTAGCAGATTATTAGCCTTAGAGAGGTCAAAAATAATCAGAGGTGGTTTTTCAGCTACATTTTTGGCTACCTCTGGATAAATAATGGTTTAATTCGAAAAACATTGAGTACATAATATGAACTGTCTTTAAGCAACAACAACAAAAAAGGAAAAGCCTCAGTTAATGGCCATGCTATTTATGTTTCAGAAACAGCTCCTGCACATGCACAGCGAATGCTCAACTTTTATAACTTTCCGTGTGATGTGGGTAACACAATACTACAATAGTTACATTGACAGTGCCATCATTCCCGTGTCCTGAGCTCACTCCTCACAACCCCACATCACCTCCAGCGGACAGGTGACCCCTGAACTGGGGCTGGCCCCAAACAGGACACTCAGGATGAGGCTCCAGGGGCTCAAGGAGGGGGTACAACAGCACCTTAGACCCTCCCATCACAGCCCAACCTCCACCAGTCACTGCTGAACAGCTCTGACCCTGCGTGGCAGCCCTGGATAGGCCAGGATGGTTCAGGAGAAGAGATGATGCTCTGCTCCCTGATGGGCACCACCAGTACCGCTGCCTTCTCCTATGCAGGAAAGCCCACGCTATGGTCAGCTTACCTCTAGCAGAATGAACACAAAATACAATAACAGGCATTTAGACCTTCAGCTAGGTGAGCTTTTGGACCATCTCACCTTAGCTGAGCAAGAGGCACACCTAAGTTCTCGGTCAGAACATGTATGGTTTAGGACAGGCCACTGCTGTGGGCCACAACCAGCTGAGGACAAGTCCTGGAGACCTCACAGTCTGTGAAACTAAGAGGGAAAAAAACAGAGAGGGAGGGAGAAACTGCCTCAAAAACTGCCTGTGTGTCATTAAATGCTGTTACCAGCAAAAAGTAAAAATGGTATTTTTTCTTTCCCTCCATGAAGAAAATTGCAGGCCTGATATTTTGTTACAGCAATAATTGCCCCTGAGATTGGCTTGCAATTATTTTGGTGAGTCTGACCTTCCAAAGTGAAATGACATGAACAGCACAGCATCCATGGGCCCAGGTAACAGCCAGCTTAACAGCTTCTAATTATTTCCCATCAACTCTTGATCTTCTTTACCTGATTGTTGCTTCAAAGTATTTCAGCAAAGAGAAGATGGCATCAGCACTCTCTATTTATCTCAATGTCTTCGTGAAAGTTTTGGAGCCCTTTCCCCAGACAGACAGCAGAGACTGCCTGTGTTGCCTGAAACACATTTTTAAATTATAAAGCAACGGTTTGAGTGCTAAACTTTCTATATTACTCAGACAAGACTTTTGACATTTTTTTGATACTTAATTTTTAATGCCTTTACTAGAAAGTCTTTTTTTTTTTTTCTTTTTTTTTTTTTTTTTTTAAGATTGTTTGTACGTAGAAACTTAGTTGAAGTCTTGACAGGACTATTTACTTTAGAGTAATTACATCAATGTATAACTTGGAGTGGGATTATTTTATTCTGGAATAAATAACTAGATTTGGAGGTGGATAAAAATAAATGTAATCAATATTACATTATGGACAATGTCTGCTTTGCCCACCCCTCACTTTGCAGAATCCATCGCTCAACAAAGACGTGACGATGAACCCTCAGCCTGCCCAGAGCAAGTGTTACAGTGTCCTGAGGTCTTCTCCTGAGATCCCGCCACTTCCCCTAGGCCTTCTATTCTTAGAGCTGACCAAACCCCCTCTGGAAAGCACCAGATATTTCCTCTTCCATCAGCTCCAGCCACGTACTGGTTGCTGCCCTGATTCTCATTTCTGCTGTCCCTTCCTCTCCCATATCTTACTTCTAGAGTTTATTTCTTTGCAGTCTCTCTAGCCTGCTACATTAAAAAAAATAATAATAATCTGATGTAGGCAGCCAAGATTACATTGCTTCTTCCACTTATTTATGTAGCTGTACTTCTGCGAGCCTGTGACCCAAAAGGCAACAGAAGGCAATGCCTTAAACAGGCTGCCAGTGCTGGAGCTCACCTGGCGCTGGTGCGGCAGGATGCTGCCCGCCTCCAGCACAGTGGCCTCGCCATGACTCAGCTCCAGCTGTTCTAGCTTTGTTCTTCTTTTCTCTTTCGTTTTCATAGGTGCTTGTCTTTGGGACTTGGTTTTGCTTTCTCCTTCCAGAAAGCAGGATCGGACTCCAGAAATAATAGCAGCAGAAACAGCCCTAATCTGTCTTCATTAAAACTACTTCTTTTCCCAGAAAAGGCAGTTGCACCATCTCTAACACCACTTAACCACGTTCAGAAGAGGGTTTCTTCATGAAAATTGGTTGGTATTAAGGAAGATCGTTCAAGCGAGAGCCTTAATATTTTGCATCTGAGATGTTTTCATGTCTTTTATTCAGCTTTCTGGAGTCAGAGATCTTTGTATTCAAAGCCCCAAATGTTATTTATAGTGCTTTGTGGAGACAGACCCATCAGCATGCCGGCTCTCCAGACCCCTTCATCCGATTTTCGTTAGCACTGTACCGCAAGCCCACGACATTTAGCAAATGAGAAACTGAGATGCAGAGGCACAGCAACGCTATACCAAAACGAGCCTGTGCCTTTGTGAATCCCACACAGGCATCCCAGCCGCTAGCGTCGCCTTCCTCTCTCGGAGGAACTACGGATTTATTTATTAGCAAAAGGCCCATTGCGGTACCTCCTTGCAGTCATCCACAGCATCTTCCCACCCACTGCTGCAGTCGATTTTTGTTTTTTTTTTTTGTTTTTTTTTTTCACTTTATTGCACTGCAGCGGCAGAATTTGAGGTGGTGGCTTCACTTCGTGTTGGCACCCAG
Organism: Chauna torquata; assembly: GCA_013399475.1. Classification (NCBI taxonomy): domain Eukaryota; kingdom Metazoa; phylum Chordata; class Aves; order Anseriformes; family Anhimidae; genus Chauna; species Chauna torquata. The sequence goes on along the minus strand of VXAL01002037.1, from coordinate 130,318 downwards.
GGCCACTTTGTCATCCCTAGACCAGAACGACAGTAATCCTGCAGCACTACTAGGCAGTGGTTACCGGACAAGGAAAACAATAAGGATGGCAAATGCTATGACAGGTGATAAGTAAGGGCTCTCACACCTTCACCCCACTAATTTCTGTCTGTCACAAGATTTGGAAAAATTTTGTTCCCTCCCTGGTAAATCTCCTGCTCAGAGCCCAGAGGAGCTCGTGCCTCTCTCCTGTGACCCTGCACGCAGCCACAACAGGCACTGGATCAACCCCAGACCACAATCCACGGCCCACCGTGTGCAAGTGGATACATTTCGTATTTAATACCATGGTAAATTAAAAAATGGCAGACCACATCAAGCTTTTATTTCACATACAATAAAGGGTTTCCTCAGTCATAAAAAAATGGGCAACAAGAGGGGGAAGAGGCCACCGCACAACAAATTCCTTCCTTGCAGTCTTGAGAATTTGCGGGGGCGGGCAGGGGGGAGATTTGCCGGTTAATAAAATGCCGTGTATGAATTATACTTCAGGACCGGCCCCAAACGTGAACCAGACACGGGCTGGTGTGCTGGGATCACTGCGCCAGCACAGTGCACCACAACGGGCAGTTCTGCAAAAACTCGCACGTGAGCTTATCTCCGAGGTTTAAGCTCCTCCTGTCTCCACTAAAACAGCAACGGACATGTGCGAGTATTCACATGCTGAAGGACTTAGCTTACAAAGAGTGCTTTGTTCTGCAAAGGTTGCATACAATGGAGGAAATACTAAAACAATACAAAATATCACAACTCTTTGTCCTCTTGGCTAAAAAAATGAATCATGCAAGCACCTAAATACATCTACCTTACAAATGTGTTTAGATTTTGTCCCGCTTTTTTGTGACAGACTGGATGCTAATGTTAATAAATTTCCATACCCAAAACTCACACATCAGGAGAAGAAAACCCACTGCCTTGAAGAGAATCTTGCTGCAGCCCAGGAAACCCGATTTGCCCCTCTTCTAAGGTGAAACCAAAACTGATTTTAAAATGACTGTAGTGATGATACTGCCTTTGTAACAACTCCAGCATTAAGCCCCCTTATCATATAAAACATTTTTTTTCTCTACATGTTACTCGCACCGCTCAGTGCCCAGCAGCCCCAGGAAGGTGACTGTAAGCGATGTGCAGCCCTTGCCCCATGCTCCTGGCAGTGCAGGTATAAAACCCACAATCGGTGGCAACTGACCCACAGATAAGCCTAGAGGAAAAACAGAACAACCCATGTCAAGACGAAAAGCAATGTTTTCCAACCCCAGATGCCTAACCGTTCATCTTCACCGTGCTACACTTGTCCTCCGTTCACAACAGTCTGCTTTATAGCGCTTTTTGGTTTAGCTGCGGTAGCCTTCCAGTTACACGCGGGAAAGCGTGGGGTCTGCAGCCAGCACGTCCAGCCCCAGCAAAGCCCAGTGGCTCCGGCAGCCCCGCTTCCCTTCCCTGCAGTGCGGCAGGGCTGCTCCGAGCCCCCGTATCATTTTTATCCAGCTTGCCGCAGCAGAAGGAGGACGTTTACAGCCGCGCTCTGCAAATGAGACGTCACGAGCACGGCGCGCCGAGGACTCCCACCACTTCCACACCGCATACCTCCCATGCAGCCAGCCCGATAAATCCATCAGGGGAAAAAAAAAAAAAAAAAAAAAGGGGGGGTGGGAACAGGATATTTTAATTGACTTGACACTAAATTCCACTCCCCGCGTTGAATCAACCGAGCATTAAATTCATGTGTCTAGTATGGTATGTGCAGATGTGTCAGGGTGCACATGGAAGTGTTTCCACTCATTCACTGAGTTGTTTTTTTTTTCATTGTTGTTGAATAAAAATAATGTGAAACTCATTAAAGGAAAGAACAACAGAATTTGATAACACGATGCAACAGCTATCTAAGGGTTTTGAACAATCCCAATAATTTCAGGTGAGAAATTTTCAGCACTAGAGGTAAAATATTTCCTGGGGTCCTGGGGTATAACTGAGGGATTTTTTTTATTTGTTTTGTTTGTTTTGAAAATGTTACTGTATTAACTTGTATTATTATTATTTTACAGAAAAAAGGGTAAGGGAAGTTGAAAATTTTTCAATATTCTAATTTATATTTTAAATAAGAGCTTTGGTAATGCTGAAGCAAATATTCTGACAGTTAAGATGTGTGTTTTTCTGACTTAAAATATCTTCATTTTAAAATTATATCTGATTTAAAAAAAACAGTAAAACTGAAAGGAAAGGCCTCAAAATGCTTTAAACATATTTTTTTTAGTTGACCAGATGGAGGACTTATTTCAGATTTTTTTGGTACATGTGAAATTAAGAGATTTCAATGAGAAAATGCATAACATCTTGGAAAACCGTGCCAGCAGTTTTTGAAGGAGATGGGAACCACAGCTCAATCAAATCTGTTCAGAAGTGGGAGAGGGCCAGCTCCCTGCTGGCACAATTCTAGCAAAGCGAGGGGTGTTAGGTAGGAGAGGACTTGTCCTGCAGAAAGAAAACGGTCTCTTCTCCCTGTAGGCAGCCCATCCTCACCGGGCTCCAGCAGAGGATGTGGCCTCACACTTTTCAAACAATTCCCATCAAAACGGCTGCAGGAGCCAGCGGGGCTTTGTGGCAGCCACGTCCTTCTCCAGAGCACGGATTTTTACAGACCAGGCTTTGTACAAACGAAAGCAGCGAGTCCCTTTCGGGCCGCAGAAGTCCCTGAAGTAACTGCATTTATCGGCACGAGGCTCACGATTGCTAAGCTATTCCTTTCTACTATATATATATGTATATATATGTGTTTAATAAAATTCAAAGTGTGTGTGGGAGAACGCCACTCTGCTGCCCGTCCGTCACCGCACTGGGGCTGGGGAGCGAGGGAGGGCAGCAGGAGCAGCAGGCATCGGGTCCAACGTATTGTTATCTAAGCACACGCAGAAAATAGCATCCAATATTTCCCTTGAATCCAAAATGATCTACCACAGCAATTTTCATTACTCCAAGAAAAAGAGAGAGAGAGAGGGGGGAAAAAAAAAAGACATTACTTCTCTGAATTACACGCCACTTTCATAATTCTCCCTGAAGTACCACACAGGGACTGTGTTGAAGGGAGGAAAATGAAAACAGCTGTGGAGGTTTTGGGTTACACTGCAGTTCAGTGCTGCCTTTGGCCCTTGCCCACCAGTGCAGTTTGTTCTAATCCTGGTCGTGAATGTCCGTATTTGTTACTGCTCGCTAAGGCGAGGCTTCTGCCTCTTGGAATAATAAAAACCGTTGTGTGCTTATCTGCTAAGCTTCTTCGACAGTTGCAAAAAGTCACCAAGTCAGCAACGCGGGCGCTGGGGCTGTCACTCAGGGGGCTGCCACGCCGCCAGCTGGGACAGGGATGGGGCTCGCGGCCGCGGGGCTGGGGGCGACGGGTGCTGCCGGTGCCCCCCGACTGGCATGGCCCTTATGTCCCTGTACTCTCCTTCTAGTCCCCTTTTCTGTTTTTTTTTTTTCTTTCTTTTTTTTTTTTTTTTAATATCTGGTAAACATGCTTCAAAACAAAGAAGGTTTACTCCATTTGTAAAACTAGCTCCTAAAATAAGGGCGCATCATTCCCATAAGGGATTTTGGCTCCCAAGACAGATTTTGATAAATACGAGGTGGCTTGCTTTCAGCAGAGCCATAATTTAGAGCCGTGAGCCCCTCCCGTCCTCACCCTCACCCACGCCACGTCGGCCGGGTCTCCCCTTCATCCTTCGTCCTTCGTCCTCCTCTGCCTCAGGTCCGCTGTGCTGCCATACTATTTCCTTCTGCTGGTGTCCTATTTTCTCCCTAATCCTTGACTTCCCCCACACTCTCCAAACCGTTCTCCTCAGCCTTGGCTTTATTAACTTAAGCGGTTTATTCTTCTGCTGCTAGAAAGTAATTCTGTGCCTTCCCTTTTCCTCTCCTCCCTGCGTCCCTTGTCTTCCTCCCACCCCATCCCCAACCCCTCTGCACGCTGAGAAACCAGTCGCCCCTTTGGAGAACCATGTATTTTTTTTTCCCCAATGCATTTGGGAGAGAAAAGTTGTGGGGGGGCTCCCGGCACCTCCCAACTGGAGGATCAGGTCTGGTTTTAATTTAGATAGTTAAAAATTGCAGTCCTGCTGGAGTCTGGAAGAGGAGTGTGTGTGCTTCCCTGCGTGTGTGGTTACATATGCGCGCATTGTTTTTGTCTGTATGGAAACAGGGTGACACGTTTATTGTGTGTGTGCACGCGTGTTGTTTTTGCCTGTGTGGAAATGGCGCAGTGCGTCGTTTGTGGCCTGCGAGTTGTGTGCGTCTGCGTTACATCCGCGCAGAGCTGAGCCTGATGTTTCTACGCGTACGGGACAGTCCGAGAGAGATGTCATCTGTGAAACCCGCCAAGTGTCGAGCATCTCCCCCAAACCCTCGGGAGTCCCGTGGGAACCTGAAAACCTCCCCCAGGAAAGCCAACTCCATATTCGCATATAAAAAACATATATGGGATTATATACATATGCTCGCACACCTACAAAGTCTTCCTTCTAGCCCTCCATACACATCGCAGGTCTGTGGGAAGCACCTTGCTGAGATCCTGAGCCAGAGTGGAGGGGAGGTCAGGTAATGCCTCTGCCTCTAATACACAGCACTTCCTCTCTGGATCCCAGCAGAAGTGACTTATTACAGGAGCTTGTAAAAAGTCCCCCAAAGAATAATTGTGAAATGAAACAAATTGCACTAAATGGTGGCCAATAACTTCACCGGGGACAGAGGCTGCTAGATCAGCTGGGAAGGTCCTCGTCTCCACCCCACCTCCCTGCGACCGTGACAAGCCCTATCGAAGGGGGATTCCTGTCCGAGCATGTTTTAAAGAGGCGGTTAGTTGTGCCTCCGTCAAAGGGGAGCTGAAATCTTCAACTGCTTTTGGTAATGGGCTCATCACAGAGGTAAGGCTTGAAGGGCACCCATGAGCGTGCTCCCATGGCTTCACCATCCATCCAGTTAAAAAGCTTTTCCAGGGGACATCACATCAAGCTGCCTTCACACAGCCTAAGCCTGCCACTTCCCCCATTATCCGTGGTGGGCAGGGAGCACAGATAATTCACTTGGCTTCTACTCCTTTGTGAATTTGAAGAAGGTTCTCACGTCTCGCTCAGCCTCTACACCACCCAGTGCACGTCAGCCACCAGCCCCTCCTTGGCCACCTAGAGAAACTTCAGCTCCTTTGTGTTATTTTTCTAAGTACTCCTGCGAATTGCTGCGGGAACAAATTCCCTGTAGTGCTAACCAGTATTTTTGGCCACTGCTCAACAGCGGACCCAAGAGGAGATGTTCTTTTGAGACAAAAAAAAAAAAGGCAAAAAAAAAATAATAAAAAAGAAAACCAGCACATTCCCTGCCCCTTTCCCTCCTCCTCCCCAAAAATAAAATAAAATAATCACACAAGCGATGAAAAATGGGCCATGTGTAAAGAACAGCAGACCCCAGGGGCAGCTCTGGATTGAACTCCCTATTTATACATGGTTTTACATTATTATTTACTACAGTAATCAATGTAAAAACACTGCCTACCCTAGCAACCCCTGTGTCATATGGTGTGTATACATCACCTCTGGGAAGCAGGTCAGCTCTATAAAGAAAATCAGCCATATTTAACCTGAAACTCTGTAGTTTTTACAATGTTTTTAAAAATGTTTTACAACATGTAGAAATGCTTCCATAAAAGCAGACTTATTAATCCCAGTTTTAAGCTGTCTTTTAAAGTGTAGTTTTCTTAAGCAAATATTTTCCTTGTCTCCCCACTGCTCCCCCCTTTCTAATAACGTTAGAATAGAAAAGGAACCAGACGGGGAAGGCGGTCCAGCACCAGTCACCTCCAGTTTCCCCCCTAGAAGATGTGTTATGGTGGGGACAGGTCTTTTGCACTGTACAACTGCCCACCCCGGAGCAGACATCCCTCCTGGGTGCTGTCAGCAGTGGGGGATATCTGCAGGATTTTACATGTTTTCTTAAGCTTTTCCCAAGACTCAAAGTCTTTGCACCAAATGTGAGGCTCTCAACGGAGATGTCTAAATTAGGAACCTAATTGGGTCCCTTCCCTAGCAAGAGAGGGCTACAGACAACTCTGGTCTGAATTGCCCTCTGGAGGAACGTATCCCTTACTAATGCTGGAAAGAGCCTAGCATAATTACGTGCCTCATTTCAGCATGAGACGTAAACGAGCCCAGGCCCTATTCCTGGAGATGCCTCGCTTCTGGGTACCTGCCACCACCACCCCTGCAGCCCCAGAAGGGCTGCTCAGCCCACCCTGCCCACACCCCCGACACCACCTGCCCCACCTGGTGGGGCTGAGCTTCCTGCTATCCTGTTGGAAGCACCACAGGTCCGACCAAGCAAAGATGAAGCTGTGCATCATGCCACTAGGTCCAACCCTAGTCTGCACGGGGCTGCCAACAGCAGTGCTTCAGCTCCTTGCTACCCGTGAAATTGCAATTCAGTCCTCTGCTCACAGAGAGGAGCAGACACACCCCAGGAACACCCCAGAAGAGCACCAGTCCCATAGCAGAGCATGTGGGCACTGCAGCAGGTGGGGCACACCACAGCCCAGCAGCTCCCAGAATGCCTGCCCCAGGAAGGGGCTGTAATATGGAGGGGGAGCGCTGCAGCAAGCAGCACAGCTGAGCCCCTGGTCCTCCAGCAGCCTGCCCATGGGAGTAAGGCCACACAAGGGAAATTCATTTTTGCAAGTTCATTACTTAAATCTGCCCAGTAACATCTGTGAGGAACACTGCAGATCGGAAAAGAACTATACAAACAATGGCTCTGGGTTATTGCTTTAGCAATAATCAATATATTAAAAAAAATCATTGCATTGACATTTCCATCAGAGATAGATTAATAAAAAATAGCTTTCAGATAAGATAAACTGCCTCCTCTCTCTTCACCCCCAGTTTCTAAACCTCACAGCACTCCCCTTTCAGTAACAGCCCATTTTACAGATGGCAAAACTGAGACAAGGAGGACTTGGTAACTTGTGCAAGGCCACACATGTTTCTAAATCTTAATGGCCGGTGTTCAAAAGCATCACATCTCTGCAATAACGGATGGATGCAGCAACGTTTCTATGACATGGGACAGGATTGTTGGTCCCTACCATCTGGCTAAACCCATGCATGCCCACCACTGCCTTCCTCTCTATAATAAGCTTGACGACTCAGATCAGGGGATGCTGTTTGTCTTTCCCCTAGCACGACCCAGCCCCACAGCCTCTCTTGCGGGTCCCTTCATTGGACCCAGATTTCCACCCTGCCTGCTGTTTTTCCAGCAGTAGCATTTTGGCTCCTGGCAGACTGGAGAGACATTTCTGTCGGCAGCTCAGGAATTCCCTTTGTGTCTTTCCTGAGCTTAGGCTCACCTTGATGCTAGTCTCTGACCCCTCTTTAATGCAGAGGAATGTGTGAAAAATGTATTCCCCTTTTCATTAAGAACTCATTTAAATTCACCAAAAGGTGACCCAGCTCCCTCCACGGTGGATATATTGTTCTCTGAGAAGCCGTTTTATTTCTGACTTTGAGTTCAACAGAAAAGTGAGATCTTGCTTCCACTGATCCAATAGTTTAATTCTTTGGCATCGACTATGAATAAAACAATGTGGAGACATGTTTGAGGTACATTTCCCATGCTCATAAACAGTCTGACCAGCTACAAGGAAAGAAGGAAATATTGCGTGTCCCTGGGCGTAGTGTCCTCCTTTTAGCTTACTTAATTAGCAACTGTGGTAAGAATGGGAATGTGATTTTCCACTAAAAACTTAGAAAAATATTTGTTTTTCTTATTTGTTTTTCACAACACACAAAGTGAAAGCCAAAACCCGTCATTTCTACTCTGGTTTGTTTTGTTATTTTGACAAGTGAAAAATCGACAATCCTAGACTTAAAGTGTTTTGGGGGCTGATCCGGAAAAGGTGCCAATGAAAATAACGTTATTCTTTGTGCAAAACTTCATCCAGTTAAAAATAAAAATAAAAAATAAAAGGAGAGAGAAGCCATTTTTCATCCAAAAAGCACTTTGGAAAATCAAAACCCAATTGTCAACTCACTTTATTCTCAATCTGATTCTTATTAATGGCCCTTAATCTTCTGCGCGCTCAGAGCTGGACGCGTTGCAGCAGTGCTCGAATCTGAGCCGCAGCGCTCGCCAGGCACGCCGTGGGGATGCGCGGGGCTGGATGCAGCACAAACGCATCAGGAAGGGCAGCAAGGGCCCCCCATCTTCAGTGATGCGAGGGGCAGAGAAAGCAAAGGTTTGTCATCCCTCCTAGCCAACGGGAAGGTGAGGCAGGGGCATGCGTCCTAGGAGGGCTGTAGCCAGCCCATCTGCCCTATTTAGGTCAAGGCTTTTACTTTTACCCCTACCCAACCAAGACACATCCATCGACCTACTGAACGCCATCCCTCTTCAGTGCATGGACCACAAAATTAGCTTTCTTTTCTCCCAGCACAGCGGGATCACTGGGTAGGCAGAGATACTCATGGCAATGCTCCAGCAAGCACCTTAATTGCACGAGACCTGCTGATGTCCCCGGTGTGCCGGATGAAGCTGTCTGCCCAGCGCAAGCCACAGCCAGCTGCGCTTTTCTTTATTTGTGTCACTTGTGTATTTGGTTTTCAGAGGGGGGAGGAAAAGGCCCTAATACAATTTATTTTTTAAATGAACCTATTTAAAACTATGGATGCCGACTTTTCAGTAGTCTTCTGGGGGCTGTTACGAAGGGGCCCTGGTTGAAATCTATCTGAAGGGAGTTAACCACAGCCCTTTGCTCACACATGTGGTATAATGTAAGCTCTTTATTGCTTTTCTTTACTCCCCCCCACCCCATTTAAGATACGCAGAGTAGAGCTTTTCTAAATATCTTACAAGTGTGTTTGTGTGTATGCTGGATTTATGGCAGAATGGGGAACGTACTTCTGCCCTCAATTAAGGAAGCCCATGAACAAGTGGGACTCAACTCCATTTCCACACAAGAGCCAGGAGGGAGCTGCTGGAGGAGGATGTAACACGGCCTGGTGACACTTGGAGATGACAAGTGCCCCAGTCTCACTGGGACAACAAGCTCATACCCCAGGATTTTGGGAGTAAGAGATCCCCAGATGTACAACTCATGCCTCTCCCTCCAGAGACAGAGAAGCTGATCTGACCCTCCACAACCAAAGCTTGGTCTTGCAAAGAGCCAAGGCTTGGGTTCATCTGCTCCAACCTTTGGGAAGCCAGATGAGGCCAACAGTCTGGGAGCACGGTCACCTGAGACTCCCTCTGTGGTCAGAGGATGGAAATCAGCTCCCTCAGGGTCAAATTAAAGGCCTCAGACCATGCCTGAAACAACTGTCGGAGGTGTTTCTGCCTCTCCGCTGCCTGGGCTCAGGCCGGGTGTTTCCAAGCCCAGCTGCATGTCTTCCTCTCCCCCGGCCACCGCTGCAACTGCAGGGCTTTGGGATGCGAGTGTGATGAGCAAGACCTTGTCTATCACAGCCAAAGCTGGTGTGCCGGGGGAGGAATATTTGGACCACCTACCATGGCACCTAAGACAGATGTAAGTGTCAGCAATGACATCTGTATTCAAGAGGGATGAGCAGCTCAGACCACCTACCATCTTCTGATGCCAGATCCTGGCTCCCTAAGCACAGGGAAGAGACAAAGAGCTGTGCTTTGATCATGCAATACTGGCATCTAGCTGTCACACCTACCTCTCCCTCTTGACCACCAAGAGGAGCCAGGAGCCAGCATCATTGGATGACAGATCAACTGAACATCTCCTTCCTGCCAAACCAGGTGTTCTGAGATGGTCTTAGATCCATTCTAGCCACCCTTCAGCTTAGTGTCAAAATTTACAGTGATTTTCAATAGCAGCTGTTTCAGATGCCTGAAGATGTCAAGCACGGAGTGGTGGCATGAAGGGGCAGAAGCTCAGTATGCGTAGGTCAGCCCCAACTGGCTGAAGTTGTCAGTTGAAGACTTGGCCCAAAGCAGGCATCCTAGTGTTTAAGATTCCATAAATTGCAAATTCAACCCCAGTTTTAACCCTGTGGTGTTGTTGGTTTTTTTTTTTCCCTAGTTTTGCTTTGCTGCTCTAATGCGCTTTTAACGTTGTTTCTTCCCTGGTATGCATGTTATATTAGCACACATGCACACGCGTACCCTGTATACACAGAAAGTCTATAAAACAGGGCACTCGTATAATTTTAAAATAGACAAATCAGTTTAAAGCATTAAAGCAAATCTGGTAAAAGAAAATCTCTCCTGGGTTGACATTTTGTTTGCCAAGTTTTAGCTTGGAATGAATTTTTATGACTGAGTTATAAACCCTCGAAAATAGAGGTTTATAATGGAAATCTTGACAAATCCTTAACACAGGCCCCATTGTAACATATTCTGTACATATCCCATTGATCTATGGTAATAACAAGTTTTATATAAAACATTTTAACCATGGGAGCAACGTGGTTATCTTCAGGCTTCCAAAAATATTTTTCAAATAAATAGGTGGCTTTTTCATTTGGGCAAAATCAGGGAATTGAACATCGAAAATGACATCTAAATATTCATCTGGATTTAAGAAATGCAAAAAAAAAAAAAAAAGAATCATAATAATCCAGAACCCATGATATTTCTTTGGCTGAAATGCAGCCACTGACTAAGCAGCAACTCTACTCTGATACAACTCTCAGTGCAGGAGGGGGTATTAGCCATGACCAACAGAAAGGACTTTCTTAGAGGATTAGCTGTAGGTCTGAAACAATAAGCAACTTAATAAGCTAGTATTCCCTGACCAGGGGAGCTGATAAAGCTGGGATTCAAAGGATTTGTGTGCAAGGTCCCCAGAACCTCCCTCTCTCCTGCAAGACACCTGCTGCTTTGGCCCCACCAGCTCCCCTGCCCAGTACCCAGCCATGGTGCACAGATGGATGGACAAACGGACACAGGAACTGACTCATAGCTGCTTTTTCCCTTCTTGGACCCATCAAACAGCAGGCTTAAAAGAAGAAAATATTGCCTGCATGTTGAGGGTTGGTTCTAATTATCTCCTGGCCATTGCCCGTGTGTGAGGTGCCATCTCCAGCCAGCTGGCCACAGCTGACCTCCTAACAGTGCCCGCTGTGTGCACCTTGGGATGCGCTGGCCCGTAGCCAGGCACAGGCTACCCAGCACATCTCACCCACTGCAGGGACAGGACCAGGTGAGGGGCAGGACAGGTGCTTTTCCCCAACACCTTCCACCCTCAAACCTGCTCTTGACCAGCACATTTGATCCTGGACACACAACCCACGAAGTGTCTGTCTAGACTCCAAACCATGGGAGTCTTTGGATAGGCAGCCTCCCTGGGGGTGAGGATTTCTAAAACAGGTTTTCCCAACACTTGAAAATTTTGCAATCTTCACTATTTATCCTCACATGATTCTAGTCAGATAAGGAGGGTCAAGATCACAGATGGGAAACTGAGGCATACGATTATGAGGAACTAGGGGTACTTCAGTGCCTTCAAAGAGAACTAGCTACTGAACTGGACAAGTGATCAAGATGCCTTAAGCTTTTTGTGAACTGCAGTGCTATGGGCTTATTTGCTTTAAGGTGACATACTTGGTCTAAGTGAGATGATTCAGACTTCCTGAAACAATAGTGACAAGTCACTGCCTGGATGTGCTTGTTTCTCTTTTCCTGATTACAGAGAATCCTAAGCAAGCAACTTTTATAAGTCCCCTAAATAAGCCAAATGGCTTATCTTGGCAAAGGAAGAATTTGGACTTGCACCTCCACCCCCCTAGGCAACCCTGGAACAACCTCATTTACAACCAACCAGAGGGCAAAACCTGGCATTTTGAGTGTGCATAAATGGGCATACAAAACACAGTTGCTTCTATGCAAACCAACATGTGCACCCGAGGAGAAGTACCACTGCCGCAAGTCTGATTTGCTTTCACAGATAAAAGCAACTTCCTTTTCATGTAGTCTGCCCAGACTGTAGGTCTGAGTTTCTGCACTTGCATCCAAGGGAGCAAGCCATTTCCATCTCTGATGCATTCCTCTTACTTCCATTGAAACCGATTACTACACTGCTGCTTTAGCATGAACATAAATTTTTCCAACTTAACATGTTGCTTTAGGACTCAGTTCCACTCGACAGTAGACTTCCATATGTGCTGTAATGTTTGTGTTTCTAAGCAATGCCTCGGCAACCACATCAGGGTTGCCGAAATACGAAAACGAAAAGCCTACTTTTTAATTTTCTTTTTCTGGCGATCTCAGTTGGAAACTCGAAATAAAAGATGGTGGTCTATCTTCCCCAGAAGAAATGTAGCCCATAGGGCCAACTTGTTGTTAACACACACCAAAAACATTTTGGTGGCATGCGTCTATTTAAAAAAAAATACATATATACTTCACTGGGATTAGTATGGGAGAAAAAAATGTTAATTTGCTGACATACGAGAGGCATAACAAAATATCTTGTCCTTGTGGAAAATGCCAGCAGGTGTTGTCTAGGGATTGGTTTTTTTTTGTCTTTTTAAATGCCAGAGTATTTCCACATACGCAGTCCAGGCAGCATCCTTTTGCATATTTTGCTGAACAGTTGACAAATTAGCTGCATAAACTTGCATGAATTCCATTCTTCAGCTATTCATGAGCAAGCAACAGTTTATTCAGATGCCTTGACCAGAGAGGATAAGGGCTGTGCTTTTCTTTTTTTTTTCCTTTTTTTTTTTTTTTAATGGGCAAGATCTAAATCTCACTAAAGTCTATGGAGAGATGCAGAGGTTTTAAGATCATTATGAAAATCTGGTCTGACACATACTATAGAATTTCACTCAGCTACCCCTGTAGTGAGCCCTAGAATTTATGCTAAAGACCAGCCTCATTATTTTGCTAGGCTTTGTGAATCAAGCATTTATGCCTTAGTTCTAGAAAGCATTTAAACACATGCTTAAGTCCCTCCCTAGTCAATAAAAGCACTTAAACACATACTTTGTTCCTGCTGAAGTCAACTGGATGTTGACACAGCAAGTAGCTTGCAGAGTAGAGCAGACTGCTAACGGGGAGCCTTGGTGAGCTGCATTACTGGACTCCAAAGCTTAAAACTGGGGATGCATTACGTCATTTTTATAGCAATCAAACCAGGGTCTTTCCATCCCGTGTGATGTTCAAGGATGTTACGATTTGGTCTTGCCTGGAGCTGGGGTGCAAAGTCAAAATCCACCAGGGTCATTTTATTTATATATATATGTATATATATATATAAACAAAGCACAAATGTTCTCAGATATTACATGCCACTCTCTTAATAACGTGCCTTGGTCAGGCCAGAGCAAGGTTGTTCAACGCTCCTGTTGAGCCTCTGTTGGGAGATATTTATATGCAATGCAGCCCAAGCCCGTGCCAAAGCGACCACCTCCCACCAGCCCTCCCCACCAAGGAGACACAAACCCACCCATGGAAAGGGCACCCAACCTCCCTTGACATCTCCTTCCACAACAGCAAACCGCTCCGGTGGAAAATACTTCCCCTAGTCCTCTCTATATCAAACTGTGGGCTTCTCCCTGTCGAGCAGACCACCCCACGGCAGAGCAGAGGCTCCTCTCCCTACGGCAGCCCCCAGCCCCTCAGCTGCCCCCACTGCCCTGCGGCAGCTGCTCTGCACCTCTGTGATGCCGCAGGATGTGCTGGCTGCCTCTGCCTTTCCTCTTCCCCACTTAGAAATTTATTCCAACCACAGTGAAGTGGTTAGGGGTGCTTAAGAGCCAGTTATGGCTCATTAGAGGTGGTGCCGGCATGTTGGAGCATGGATGATGCTGAGAGCCGCTATGGCAGGTTTAATAGCATTTTGCTCCCCCACTGATGCTCCATGAATTCGAGGGGGCAGCAAGACCTAAAAAGCAGCAGTCTGTTCTTTTCCCTCATCCACAGCAACGGTGGTGCCTCCCCTTTGGAGCCCAGCAGCCACAACCTAAATCCAAAATGCTGTTCTGTGCCTCACCTCCTGCTCCCCAGCGCCCACGTGCAGGGCAAGCGGGGCTTGCTCTGCCCACAGCACATGGCAAAGCCCTGTAGAAATGGAAGTTACCGTAATTATAGCTTGCCTGAACATATGGTTTCAAAGACCTTTCCGCATGTAAAATGCATGAATATGTATCATAACTAGATGTCGCTGCTTAAGTTACATAATCCTGCACAAACATATATTTAAGAGGGACCCAACATCCTCTCTTTTTTAAGGGGCTTTAGCAGTGATTAATTCTCTGAGCTTATTAATCACAACATGTGTTAGTGTTTGATAAATTGCCCAAAAGTTGCATTAGCTAATAAGTATAAGAACAAAACGAAATAGTTTCATCTGTTTTTATAATAAGACAAAGAGCATCATGGGAGCATACACGGTGGTCATGAATAAAAGAGAAACATTCATTTATGATAATTGGTTTCAGCTCCCCGTTTGGCTGGTTCTTGTGACCTAAATGTATCCAGTTGTTTCCTTTCTTTCCCGTTGGTTTTTGGGTCACTCCTAATGGTTTAATTCAACAAAAAATGTCTACCATTTCCTGTAACCTCTGTCTTTTTTCATTCCTCCTTCCAAAATGTTTTTTTCTCTGCAGCATCTAGAGAAATCTCCCTCTCTCTCTCTCTCTCTCTCTCTCTCTGTTTCCTTCCAAGTGAACAAAGTCAATATTGTTGACAGAGAAAAGGTTTAACTCCAGGCAAAAGGGAAAAAAAAAAAAAAAAGTAATAGTCATTTATTTGTCTCTACTTTTGAGTTCACAAGGGTTTTTTGTTTGATCCTGGCGGTCAAGACTTTGACACGGAACATGCCCCCTCTGACCATGAACAATTTATGGAGGGAGAAAGAGACAAAAATCCTCATTCATGTTTAAGAAAGCAAAGGAAATGGCTGTAGATTAATATTTGTGCATTTGTAGCAAAATTTCTGATAGGTCTGTAACACATTCAACCACCCTGGTTGAGAAACACAAGAGGCGAAACTCAGCCCTGGAGAGTTGAGTTTTGTTACTCTTGGACACCTTTCAAAACATCAGCCCTCATTCTGCTTTTCTTAGGGCAGCTTTTTATTCCAGCAGAGAGTGAAAAATATTCTATGGCATTTGCAAGGATGAGGCACACACTGGCTGGGTTACCTCGAAGCACAAACGGAGAGCGCTTGCTGTGTTCTTGCATCTGTGCTCACGCCTGATGCTCCCTGAACATCACAGAGTGGTTTTACATCTCCCATTCATTCTGCTCAAAGCAACAAGCAATGAATTTTCTAGCACAAGGTCCTGAGTTCAGGCTGGTGGGAGATGTGGTGCAGCACAGTTCTGGGGTGCCAGAAGGCTGCTAGCACTGCGTAGAGATATCCTAACTTGTGCCATCAGAAGTCCCTGCTCTTAGTTATGTTCACTGCATTTAAACCATTTGGGCCGAAATTCTCCTTTGCCAGGTGTCTGCCTCCAGCAGAATTTGCTAGGAAATTGCAGGGAGGGTGGGAGAGGGGAAGGGCTGGCAGCTTTCCAAAACAAGATTAGAGAAAAGTGCTTAGTCGATGTAAAAACAAATTCTAACAATTATTTTTTGGAGACTCTCTCACGCCTCCATCCTCTGGAAAGGGGACTGGAAATTTGGTGTCACCCTGGGAATGGGGATGTGCCTTTTACATCCAAATTTGGCAAAGTTAAAAGCCTTTGAAAACATCCCGCTAAAGATTTATTAGCCTTTGGGAGAGAAACCTCTACAGATTCTGCCTGCCTTGATCTTGCTCCATTTTGGGGCTTCTGGGGCTTGCACAGGACTTTCCTTGGTATGACTCCCTTCTTGGCTGCTGGACACGGCTGCGGCTCTGGGCACAAGAAGAGAGAGCCACAAAGCTGTCTGTCGCCTTGGTCCCTGGGTTCCCCATGGTCCCCTGCTGCCCAAATCACATGAAGGGAAAAGCAACGAGACTGCAAATCAAGAGAAAAGGGGGAAGGACCACAGAGAAAAATGTCTTCAGGAGAAATGGGGTCCAGAAGGACACTTGCTGCTATATCAGGAAACTGGGACCAGACAGAAAAATGAGGCAGGATGCTCTGGCAATGATATATCACAAAAGCACAGATAAAATGAATGCACAAAGAAGTGGAAGAAGGCCACTGTTGTGGCCTTAATTCCAGTGTTTCAAGGCTTCTGAGTTTCAGTCTTAAATTTCTCAAGCATAACTGTTTGCATCTGCTACCGCTTTTGAGCAGCCAGTCCTCCATCAGACCAGGACAGCAAACAGCAAAGCACTTTGCTGTTACATCAACCACCCTTTGAAACAGCTGACAGGCTAAAAAAGCATACAGGAAGATATAATAAGAGGGCAGAAAGTCAGACCAGAAAATGGTGTGATTCTGAGTACGCGGATGGCATACATGAGGTGTAGTGAACACTGCAGCAGTAAATCAAAATCTGCTCTCGAAACACTCACTGCTGTTATCCAGAGACCCTCTGGCTGGAAATCAGTTCCCCACAGAATCATGAGTGTGACATAAATACTCATGTGATTTTAACCATACAGTAGCTAGGAAATTTTTAGCCCTTAAGAATCACAGTTCCTTTCTATCTTGAGCTGAATTCCCATTTTCAATTATTGAAAACCGCCTTTCCTATTGGACTGCACAGCTCAGATGCTTTCAGAAAAAAAATCCAACCTGGAGAAACTCCAGCTAAAAATATGGGCATCACCAACACTTCATAAACTGGCAATGCTCATTCCTAAGCCTACATAGAGGCCAGGAGTATTGACAGGTTCAAGACACAATGAGATGCATTTGGAGAGGATGGCTCCATCTGCAGCCAATAAATACAGAGGTCCAAGTGCAAACTGCATCATGAGCACTCGCTGGAGGATGCTTCAGGAGAGACCTCATGCCGTATTTGACCTATTCCTGGGAGTGCAGTGAAGACTACTGCTGGCAACTGGGTATGGGCTACACAGACTTCTCCATTAGGGCAGTTCTCCATCCTTCTGTAGGGCTGCGCATGGCTGAGGTCCAAGTCACGGCCAAGATCCAGAGTGCCCAACCCTTAGCTCTTGAGAATCACAGCTCATGTGGGCCGTCACAGGGGGCTGTGCTAGGGCTCTCCTGCCTGGGAGGGAAAGGCAGCCACTGCTTGCTTGAAACGGCTCCCCGTCAGCTGCTCAGCCTGGGGATGCACCTCACTCGACACAGCCGCAGGTTGGATCCCCGTTTCCTCTGCAGCATCAGCCAGCACTGCAAACTCCATGTACTCCCCTACAAGCAGAGCAAAGCTTGTGACTGCAGGAAGAACAGCATGCAGAAGGGCCAGAAAACTGCTTTCACATCAGAAAACCCACTGTCTAGACAAGAGATCAGGAATTATCTTGGATTCCAAGCAGTGATAATTGACCAAGGGGAAGGGGGAAAAGAGGAGAAAGGTTTTAATAACAAAGAGGATGATTCTTTTGGGGTTTATCATACAGATAAGAGGAAACTATACCATTTCACTGTCTTGATGCTACTAAATAATCACTGCAGTATGGTTTTTTTTTTTTTCCTAGTTCTGCACTCTTCTATCATGGAAAATCTGTCCATTTTCTTACCATACACAGTCCAAGTGCCAACATTTTCAAAGGAGACAGGCTTGTTACTGCACGAGACACCTGCTTTGTGCTTATTTGCATTAGTCATGACTGAAAACATTATTTAAGGGAACTGTGCATCTTCTTAAAATATGACAGGCATTTACATCTTCTTGTGTCTCCTCAACAGCTTCAGAAAATTGTTTTTCTCTACCCTTTTCAGACTAGGGGAGCTGGTGAAGCCAACTTCTATACCAGAGTGACCACACAAAAACAACCACGCCACGGGCTTTCTGACAGAAGGGACTGAATAGCTTAGTTGGAAAAACTCACACATTAGTGGATACTCATACTATCTGTGGATAAGCTTTAACATCCCAAAAACTCTGCATGATATTAGAAGTTTTCAATAATCTCCAAAACAATATGCCTTAATCTCTTTATATACCTACTTTCACTTCTAAAACTTGTTGAGCACAAACCTGCAATGAGATGAGCCCCTCCACTCCCCCATCACCTAGAATGATGTCAAAACATCAGTGTGAGTCTCTGATCTTCTCTCCTTTGCTTTACACCTCTCCTTACCCTCCTCCACAGTCACATCTCAGAGACATTGGGACATGTTTTGTAACAAAGCCAGCTGACAAACACCAAGCCGGCAGTTCAATCATTTTTTCATTTGAATTTTCTGCCAAATGATATTTGAAAATCTGTAAAAACCCTGCTTCTATGAAAAATCACACTGCTTAGAGCAGTGCACAGAGTATTAAAACTCACATTTTTCTCCTTTGAGGAGCTACTGCCATAACAGTAGCTGTAACAAAACCATTTGGTACGACAAACGCATCTCTAGTTGTTTTTGAAGGTGGCAGGTTAGTTAATATTGGGTGCGCATGTTGAAGAGTGCGGAAATCTTGCACTGTGGTCTTTGTTTCCAGATCTGCCCAACAATGATATCTACAGCTACTCCAGAAATACAAAGACATATCTTAGTGATACACCCTGCTTCAGTATATCCCCATTATCTCAATAACACTTAGAGATGATCTGCAGTTTTACGGAAAAGCAGGAGTTACAGTCAGTTTTGCATTGCGCATTACCCGTTACCTGCTTCAGGTGAGCACTTCTCGCTCTTGAGGGGGAGTTTTAAACAAATTCCTGCTGCACAGGGACTTCCATCTCCAGAGGCGCTGGTACAAGGTTTTCCACCCAAACTGAATTGACCATGAAATAAGAATGCCTGCTCCTTTCTGAGATATGAAGACTCAGACCACTGCAAATAAGAGGTGGGCTGGATCTCTACCTGCAAGGGCTCTGCACAGTAACATCTGCTTACTTTACAGACAAAATGTTCAGCTGTGCATTTGCCCCAGTGCACATGGTAACAGTCGTGCCCTTTTTCAGCGACATCCCATCCAGCCACATGTTTTTGCAATGGTTCCATTTCATTATATTCCTGCATAAGTTTCCTCCCATTTCACTAGCTGCTACGCCTAATAAAAGATACCTCTAATCTGAAAAATAAAGAAGTGACTTTTGCATGAAAAAATGAGCACTGCCAACCATATTCTTTTTATTTTTCCCATACGATGATCTTTCCTCTTCCCTGTGCCACCCAGCTCACTGAAGGGTGTGTTAACACGTGCATTTAGAATGTGATGGAATTTATCCATCACATTGGTGATGCATATGAGAATAGGAATTACTTGCCTTACAAGCTATGCGAAAGACATACTTGTCATTAGGACAGTGTAAGACGCGACCTGGCTGGGATAACCTGTTTCGTCTCAGCCAGAGGCTGCTCCAGGCACCCATTCTCGTCCTTCTGTCATGGGCTGAGGCTTAAGGGGCTTATAGGAAAGACAGTGAAAGACTTTTCACCAAGGTCTGTAGTGACAGGACAAGGAGTAATGGTTTCAGATTGAGAGAGACTAGACTTAGATTAGATATTAGAAAGAAATTTTTCCCACAAAGGTGGTGAGGCACTGAAACAGGTTGCCCAAAGAGGTTATCGAAGCCCCTTTCTTAGAAGTGTTCAAAGCACAGTTGGATGGGGCTTCGGGCAACCTGAGCTGGTGGAAGAACTCTCTCCAGGAGAGCCTGTGCCTGACTCCCTGAGCCAGCTGCAGGTGCAGCACCAGGGCTTAACCCAGAAAAGGGGCCGAGCGGAGAGTTAAGTGCCAGCCCATCTTCTTCACAGTTTTTTTTTTTTTTTAAAAGGTCTGTAGTTTTTCACACTTCATTCCAGCCAGGACAGCAGTGCCAGAAGATGTCTGTGCAATCCAGCTGCAGATTAGCACAGCTCAGGCTACCAAGCTATCCCAGTGCCCTACAGGTAATGGGCAAGAGGCAGAGCTGACATCCTCAGTGGTGTTTTTGCTGCCCTACTAACCTCAGGTAGGACTTAAAACCCTAGTCTAAATACTAATGATAAAGCAAAAGCCGTTGCCAAAAACATAGGCAGGACATTCCTGCCAGAATATGTTAAAGAAAGACACACAATTATTTTTTAGAGTTGCTGGCACAGTGCTCTCAGGAAACCTTTCCCTTTAAACACTAAAATTAAACAAACACATGAAACGCAGGGAGAAATGTAATTACTTTATAGCTTGACTTTGGTCTATTGCCTTGGGTATCCAGTTCCTTTTCTTACTGATGTGGAAACTCAAATTCCCCCCTAACAGTGTCATTAATTCCTTGGCCTGGGGAGCCCAGCCTTCCTGCTGCATTGTGCACCAGGAAATCCCAGCCACCCGCACCTTGCTCTGAGAGCTGCGGCTCTGCAGGTGATGGGGGAGCACTCACCCCTCTAGCTGAAACAATTGGTTTTACAAAAAAAAAAAAAAAAAAAAAANAAAAAAAAAAAAAAGCACATTTAAAGACCCAGGCAAAGATCTAGCTCCTCTGACCCCTTGTCCTCACAAAGCTCCCTTTCCCTGCCAAAAATAATGACAAGGGGTGTCTATTTCTGCTTGCCTTTCTCCTAAGAAAAACACCTTCCCCTCTGCCTCCTCATCCCCCCTGCTGTTCTTCCCCCCTCATGCAGTTGGGACGGGCTGAAGTTGGCGCTAAATGATCGCCCGTTCCTAAAACACAGCTGGGATGCTGGCCAAAGGCTGTCGAGAGGCTCCCGCTGACGTGGGTGCGCGTGGGAGCCTCCCGCGGACCACCCTCCCCGGCTTCAGCGCCCTGCAGGCAAAGCAAATAGCCTGAAGGGGCCCCGTGGGAGGAGAAGCATCTCACCCAGACTCACCTTCCCGCTGCCCTGCGTCCTTGCACGCGGATGAAATCCTCAATGCCGCGTGCCAGCCCGACCAGGCAGCCGCCCTAGCTCCTTCCTCTTACTCAGGCTGGGGCAGCTGCTCCTGAAAAAGCCTTTCCTAGGCACTGTGCAGATCCTCACAGCTCCCTTCAGAGAGAAATTGTTTGAGGTTCGTCCTGGAAGCAGACCGGTAGCAGCCTGCCCATTGCAAGCTGTCGTGTAATTTAAGAGGAGCCAAGACGGACTGTGTGAGTATATATACCACGGTGACACACGCGCGCGCACACACACGCAGAATGTGCCTGGCATCTGAAGCAGCCGATGCTGGATTTATCCCTTCCCTTTTTGCCAGTGACTGACATAAGTGCCGGGAACTCTTGGTGGAAAACTGCTTATGAGCTTTGGGCCTGATCCAAACCCCACTGAAGACAAAGGAAAGACTTGTGATTGCCTCGGAGCTGGCTTGGGATCAGTCCCATTATCTCTGCCCAGAGAGCAGTGTACAAACAAAGCAGGCAGGCGCTAGGGCACGGCGAGCCTGTGCCCAGAGGCCCATCCTCATCTGGGACACAGAGAAGTGGCCCCGCACATCTGAGCCTCCCTTAAAACATTTGTCCAAAGCCTTCCTGGGAGAGGAGGCTACAGACCATGTGTGGCCACATCCAGCCACCCTCACCCCGGGCGGAGCTGGCACCCAGGTTTCTGTGCTCAGGGTCGGTATCAGCTATGCTAACCTTCGGAGCCAACTTAAATTGTGTGAGTCATCCACAGGCTGAGTGCTTTTATCCATCCAACAACATCGGTTCAGGCACTCCAACCCTGAACACACCCATGTATCTCAAAGGACACAGGGATCCCCATGAGCTCTTCGTATTCCAAGAGAGACCAAAAGAGTTGCGTTGGCAGACTCCCTCCCACCTAAGATCCACAAAATCATTTGTTTTGACAACAATTAATCAGCAATTTGCTTTCTTCCGAAGAGACAGCCTGCAGAACTGAAAAATGGTTTGACGCTGTTTCTTTCCACTTCCCCTTGCAGTACTACCTTTCTCCTCACTTACTAATAAATAAATAAATAAATAATTGCTAAGTCATGCTTTTCTATTTTTAAGACTTTTGTTGTAACAATACAAGGTTGTTTTTTTTTTTTTCTTTTTTTCTCCCACAGGGAGAGTAAATGAGAACCACGAACCACACCAAACTTACCTAAGCAAAGTGCAAAACTAGCCTCCATCCTTGGGGTACAGAGTTGCAGACTTGTGACCCTTACTTTGTTGAGTTTAGGCTACACAACATTTGTAGCCAGAAAACTATTTCCATTGGAGATAAGGATTTTGTTGTTGCTGTTTTTTAAACCAACACCCTTCTACTATTGACAATCCCTAGTGTGGGTGTGGTTATATTATACCATGATTGCTTTTCTTGGGAACCTGGTGTAAAGCTTCTTTGCACCCCAAGTTCAGAAACACATGTGAATTCCCACATTTTAACAGACTACCATGTGTCATCTGCATGACAATAAACAGCAATATGTGTGTCCTTCAGCGAGATGAGCACAAGCCAGAATGACTGACTCTCAGGTCCTTCTACTGAGGTTGAAGCTGTGGTCTGGCTTGTGTCTGTGATGGGCTGAGGCCCTGCACACGAGCACCTGGGCTCAGCGGTGGCTGGGGAGGTGCATCCATGCACAGACTCATCCTGCAGCTCACCCCGTACAGTGCCAGCCAGAGAATGGGTGGCACAACTTAAACTATATTCAGATACCCAAAAGGGGCAAATCTGGGGAACAGAGCAGCCCCTACAAGTTTCAAAGCCTTCTGGCATTTTTGTGTTCCCAAACTCTGAAAATCACAGCTGGCATTGAAAGTCAAGCACCACTGAGCTTGAAACATGCGGCGCTGAGTTACTTTTCAATCCTGGCCTGAACTACAGCCTTGCATAAGCGTAAGTCTCTAGGATTTCCCACCCCTTGTCCAAAGAAGTAGAGAAGAGAAAGTAGGGATTTAATGGGAAATAAGTTAAACCTCATAGCATGCAGAATGAATTCCCTAACCAGAAGGGTCTTGCCACATCCTCTGTATGGTGTCACGGCTTGAAAATACGCCTTGTTTTCTAAGCTCATTTATTCACTAGGAAAACCCAGCAACTAAAGTATGTCTTAAAGAAATCCCTAGAAAGGCATCTGCAAACAGTTGCACAGAAACTTCAATTGCTGCTGAACGTAATTCACGGCAGAGTGAAACCCTGGAATCTCTGTGAGCGTGGGGTACAAATAGCTCAAGGAGGTGTTTGGTACGAAGGAAATGGTGATGCTTCTTCCATTTCCCATGAATATCATATGCACAGCTCCAGCCATATGTTGTGTTGAATCTGCCACATTCTTCAGTGGTGGGCACAGATGTGGACAGATCTGACAGATCAGGGTCTTAGGGTCACACAGGAGTAAATTGGGGGCAGATGATTCGAGAGTCACAGCTTATTTTTAGGAAAAAAAAAGGGGGGGGGGGAAGATTGGTAAGAATCATTTCTACCATGTGTCTGAACAAGAAAAGCATTTATCTCACTTACTAAAACAAAGAGTTTCTCTCAAGTAAGGAGTTTGTTTTAAGAGGCTAACAAAGATTTTTCTATGCACTCTATAGATCACAGGTGCTGCAGAAAAGCATATACTTTGCCATGCATTTCCATGCTTTGTTAATGGGTATTATTTTCAGACAGTCTCCAACAATGTTCCATCTCTGCAGGTACAATGGCAATTTAACAAATCAGCAAAGTTTCTCCCCAATTACCTGACTTACAACATCCTCTGTTTGTTCCTCTGATTAGTGTTATTTTGCTTGCATGGGAACTGTGGATGATAACAGACATTGAGGAAATGGAAAAACCTTTCCTGAGAATGTAATCGCTACTGGAAGGTAGAACAACAAAACAACAACAACAACAACAAAAAGAAAGGAAAAGGAAAATCAGAGCTAATTCAAACCCTTTAGTTCACCAAAATATTACAAAAACGCAGCAGACGCTTTTCTTCTGCATGTCTCTTATTTATGCTAACAGGAGGATATTGCATACATGCACACGCTCTCTGCCTCCTGCTGTATGACGTTTAACAGCAGAGAGTGAGGATGCAGTGTCACATTACTTCATTAGTCCCACAAACTGCACTGCCGAACATTTATTCATACACTGAGGCTCTGCAAAACTAAGAACTCAAACCCAAACGTTTTTTGGCAAAGAAGCAAAAGGAGGGTGTTCCACAACACTGCCTGCTGTTGAGCACAGAGACCTCCCTTTCCAAGGCTGCTTTGAGAAGGAAAACAGAAGAAAACCCTGGAAAAACCAGGATGGCGAGGACAAGATGCTGATGGCAGGACTGTACCTGCCAGCCCCATCACCTGAGTCTTTGCACGGTGGTCAAGTCCAGTCATTTGCAGTGGATTTTTCCAGCACATCAGCTCAAATTACTGATGGCCAGCCTGCGACATGTTTATTTGCATCAAGTAGAAGCTTGTCCTGGAATGTGCCATGGGTACAAGTATCCCAAGCAAGGCCCCAGACATGCTGGAAAATGCTCAGAGAACAATGACACCCCTCTGCTCCCCGGGCTGGAGTGGGGGGAAGCCGCTGCTGAAAGCATAGCTGGAGCTTTTCCATTTCCTCTTACGAGTCACTGAGGAGTTCTAGGTGTGATCACTCTCCCCGCCTCCCACCCCCCATGTTTTTCCTTTCTGTTTGGCAAAGAATAAAAGGCCTAGGTTGACACAGCCTAAACTCTACCAATGTCCCTGGGCCTCGAGGTTTCTCACAGACTGTTTCAGGGTCTTTGGAGAGGTCACACCAACTGGTAGAGGATTCAGATGGGATTTAAGCTCTGTGATGCTACGCCAAACCTGTATAAAGTGTAGCTTAGTGATTAACTTGTTGGAACAGGGATCAGAAAGACCAGCTTGTTGGGTAAATATGGACTTTTCAGCCTAGCCATCCATCCTCTGGGCAGGGACTGTGTCACTGAAATCATTTTGCCAGGTAGTTTGGGATCCACCACCTAGGCACAGTGCTGGGAAGGATGGGAGTTGGTATTTTGCTGCTCCCATCCTTTAGGGTCTCTTTGAGCTCAGCAGAACTGTGTTTTGCTCTAGCACTGAGCACAGCTGCCCAGCCAGGACCGCCAGGAGAGCCCAGGGAGAAGCTGGGGTGCTACGGGAGATGCAGTCACTTCAAACTTGCTTTTTTTTCTATGGGATTTGTTTTTAGCCAGGTGGGTTCCCTAACGTGGGTAAGCACAGAAGTTTCTGTACACAAGGCAAGGAACATGAGCAGATATCCAGGGGGAGCAAAAGGTGGCACCACCACTTCCAGAGGAAATGCGAGTTTATGCTGGATTAACCAGACACTAAACTTGACTTAGTACCTATAACTTGGTGATTTCAGGCAATCCCCATTAGCCAAACAGACAACTAGGGACTGGACAGTTCCTTTCTGGAGAGACATCTACCTCTTGCAGGGGGTTGTGGAGACTGGACACCCGTGGATCAGAGCAGCACCATCAGGCAATGGCAGTGTGGCATAGCCCCAGGCAACACGGATGCTACAAAAACACAGCAGGCTGCGATAGCTCTGGGGACAGACCTAGCGAGCTGGGAGGCCATGAATCCCTACCATCCCTTGCAAGCAGAGCCACTTCCCAGGAACCAGAAGTTTGAACCAATCTGAGATACTGGGAGGAAGGTTATTTTTTGTTGGTGTTTTTTCTCCCTGACCACTGGTTTCAGCCACTTCTGTTTTGCAGCACATCAAATAAGCCAGGTTCCCCAGAAACTCCTCTGTTAATGGTTTTTTTCCTCCAGTTGAAAACCAGGCTACCAGTCTTAAAACACATTGCCTGTTGGTAGAAGGAGAGTGGTAACATTTTACACACCCTCACCTCCCCATCTGCTTGTCTGATCACTTCTATACTTGTGCAAATAGCATCACAAAACCAGGAGTTTTTGCAAGATAGTTCAGTTCCCAACTCTGTCATAAGCTCCCTTGGAGGCCTTGAAAAAGTTGTGCTACTTCAGTAAGTCAGTTTCAGTCAATCTGCTGCTTAGAAAAAAAAAAATCTCTCCCTTGCAGGGCTATTCAAAGCTTAAACGAACATTTGCAAAGCTCTAGCAGAAATGGGGTGAAGGGTGCTTTCAGAGACACAAAACATTATCATCATAAAGTGTAATCTCGATGGTTTTTATAGGCAAGCATCAGCTTCCAGCAGTAATCTTTAAAGCAACGTCCATTATCCAGAAAATCGGCTTTCAGCTAATGGCCTGTTACAAGTCACACTTGGTAAAACTTCATGCTTTTCTTCCTTTTTTTTCCTAAGAGCACTTGGAAATCCCACAACAGCTGCCTGAGGGGAACTATGGATCCTGCCTGGCCACTGGCACATAGCGTCACGGAGAGATGAGGAGGAGCACATGCCTGCAGAGCTTTCCTCCACGCATCAGGAAAATCTCCAACCTGGGCACTGCAAATGACTCAAGATACCTCCACAGGACAGAGATCTCACTCAGGTCTGCATCTCCCCCAGCCATCAGGGCTGGTTTGGAGACAGACGCTTCACATTAGGGCTCTGGTTGGAGATGAGGGTCTGACTCAGATGCCTCCTTACCAGGAAATTTGGGCAGCAAGCAGGAGAAGGGGGCAGTGTTCTCCTAAATGTATCTCAGTTGAGACTCCCAGAAGAACAGTAGGTTGTGCCAAAGGGCCTGCACCAGAGTGCCTGGAGGCAGAGATGAAACACCACTTGGCCATGCTGAGCCCCTCAGCATCCTCGATGCACTTCCTGCTCGTCTTTCCAGAGACAGTGCTCTCCCAGCTAAGGAAGTCCATGAGGATCACAAAAAGCTCTAACAGGAGCAGAAAGCACCAAATCTCCCTCCAGCCTCAGCCATTTAGCACCCACCTCCTATCCCACTGCCAAGCTTTTGTGACCAACATCCCCTCTCCCCCTCCCTTCTGGAAATACTACACTTCATGGGGGCTTTGCTCCATGGAAACCCACTCCCTGCCATGGCCACCTGCCTTGGCTCTCTTCTGGGCACATGGGCCCACACACAGACCAACCTAGAGGACCTTCCCCACATGGGCCATCAAGTAAAGACACCTGTGCTATGTGTACCATCAAATGTTGATGAGGGAGAGCAAGCAATGGTCAACTGTACGGAGGAGCACCAAACCGTAAGTCAGATGGTGGACAGGGAACAGAAATAACTCCTTGTGTGTCTTGGAGATCCAGCTTTCTCCTGGAAGAATGAAGAGCTACTATTCACTAACACCAATGCATGAAGCCAAGAAAGCAGTTTGCAACTCAAACTCAGCAGCAAATCAAGGAAGAAAGGAAGAGCAAAGAAGACTCTTGCTATTTAATCATTGTGAGGTTATGCCTAGGACCCTTACTTGTCCTCCCGTGCCCTGATACACTCAACCCTCTGCAGCTGGAGGATGTCACTGCCATCCCAAGAACCTTTGTCATGGGGAAGTACCCAGCAAGCAGAAGTGTCAGAGCCGTGCCTCATGATTAGGTGTGAGAAGGCCACACTCCCACCAGGCTCTGCCATAATCCAGGGCTGCCCCGAGAAACCAGTCGGCTGAAGCAACTGGTTACTTTGCTGGGGTGCAGAGACAACCCCACTTTTTTGGTATTAATGGCTTCAAGACATCAATTCACAGACAGGAATGAATGGCTCAAAGAGCACGGCTACTGATGGGAAAGCAGGAACCTCCCAACCAAAGCCATATAGGTCAGGATCTTAGCTGAGGAATGTGTCTTCTTTCTTGGCAAAAATATGCATAAAATGGAAATATGTAGGGTTTTTTTGCCTGAATGAAGATAAAATTACTCTTCATTTCAATATTCTTTGTCGTGTTATGCCATGCTGCCAAGAATGAAACTGGCCATTTTAAGGTTTTGGTTGCCAAAACCAATGGAAGCAAAGGGTGCTTTTCAGCATTTAAAAACCAAAGTCTCACAAGGAAAAATGAAAATTGTCACTGCAGATTTTTCCCTTTTATTTACCTTGCTAGAAATAACATTCTACTGAGAAAGTGATAAAAATGAAAAAAAAAAAAAAATAGTTCTGCGGTTGCTCACCCAATCTTTTCAAGTATTTGCTGGATATGAGCAAAACACAGCAGAAATAAAAATTGCACTCATACCGTGACAGGTCTTTCTATTTTTCTGAAAGTTTATTGCACCACAGTGGCACCATCTTTGTTTTTAAACAAGCGACAGCTAAACCATGGTTGGAAGCCAGTTGACAGATGATCTCAGAGGAAACACCACCACTTTTTTTAAAGTGCTATTCTGCTTCCTCCCTCCGAGCTTGGATTTAATGGTTTATTTATGATACTAAGGAGTGAAGTACTTTCACTTATTCTAATAGCGAGCAAAGTCCTGGCCGCAGAGCAAAGGTAACATGTTTTTTTCCCAGCTCTCTCAAGGATTACTGGGAGAGTTTTGCTCCATAGCCCCAGGCTCTCTGCAGCAGTGGCAGGATAAAGACACCCACCCAGCTGCCACTGGGAAATCCATACTCAGTTGTCAGAGTAGATCCAAATGTCAAAAATGAAGAGCATTTTCCAAATTGCATCCCATTCCCAGGTGCAGCATCCCTGGGCCCTAATCTCCAAACCCACTCCCTTATAAAATTTGCAAGCAGACTATGAACCAATGGGGAGCTGCAACGAGACCTCCTGAAAGCACAGTAATCCCAGCTCCCAGTTGCAACATAAACCCTTGTCTACCATGGCTGCTGGCTGACACTGGGAAAACTAAACAGAGGGGAGAGACTTGAGACATTTTCAGCTTTTGTCTGGGTGAGGTAGTCCCAGCTGCTTTGTGCAAAGTCTCTGAGCCTCAGGGACTCAATCTGGGGTCCTGGTGGGGAGGGAGCAGAGAGCAAAAGCAGCAGTGGTGCATGACTGCCATGAGGAGCAAGGTCCTGCTGTCTGTTCTGCCCAAGAACCAATGAGAGGAGAAAAAAACAGCCAATAGTTTCTTTAAAAGGAATAACTAAGTAGGGCCCAGGCTGCAAAAGAGATGCACAAGGGTGAGATAAGATTCAGTTGTATGAAACCATAGGATTGGGTAAGGATTGGGTGTTCTTGATCTCTCCAATATAAAACTGGGGTTGCTGGACGGAGTCCCCCCATCAAACCTAGACTGTGGCAGGTTCAAAGCAAACGCAGGGGAATGGCTTGGGTAGTTCAAATGCAACCTGGAGTTAAGTTGTGGGACGCTCTGCCACAGGATGTGTAACTAAAATATGACACGTTAAAGGGAAGACCGCACAAATTCAAGAAAACAAAACAAACAAACAAAAACACTGAGGGTCATTTAAAAAATTACGCTACCTCTAGCTCAGGAAGTCGTTGGAAAGCTCTAGGAGGATGGAGGATATTTGGAAATCTCCTACAGGCTTGCCCTGCACATTTCCTTTTCTGTTCATACCCACTAGCAGCCTCAGCCAGAGACAAGATCCTGGATTAGACAGACCCTCAGGGTGGCCACTTCTACATGCTGAGACCAAAATCTTGAAATGTCCCATGGAGGCATGCCCAGACCTCACATGCCCTCACTCCTGGAGATCCTCCCACCACCCCCAGAGAAGCTACCCGACTCCAAACAAAGCGTGATAGAGAGTTGAAGCGTTAAAGAAGTATAGCTGCCATGACCTACTTCTCCGGCGAACACAGACCTGCACAGAGCCAGCCACCGGTTTCCTGACAGCTTCACAAACAACAAGACATTTAAAATGAATCAAATCAACTATTGAACTTTCCCCATAGTAGAAAGTGTTCTGTTTTGTTTTTTTTGGGGGGGGGGGGCGGGGGGGGGGGCCCGGCGTTGAGCAGCAAGAGAACAGCCCTGGGTGTCAGGAAGACACCCAGTCCCTAGGAGCTCTCCCTGCTAGAAAACTCTGCATAGCCGCACACGGCCCTGCCTCTCCAGAGTCCTTTCGAGTGCTGGACTCCACCATGAAATTGTGCAGGACCACACTGAGGACCATGAGGATTAAGGTTTTCACTGTGTATGAGTTGGAGGGAAGAAGCAGATGAGATGAAAGCTTCGACTTGATTCCAGTTTTGAGGTTTCCGATTGCAATTACAAACCAGGATTAGCAGCCCTACAGCAGACCACCACCACAATCCTCCAAAAGCATCTCAGATGCCATTTTTAGCTATGCTTGATTATCCCATTGCTACCCTGCTCCAGATCCCAGTGCTTTCCCCAAACTCCCATCCCTGAGGCCCAGAAAAGACTTCCTAACGCTCCTGAGTTCAGCTCTGATCTGGGTGTCTCACACTTCACCAGCACACGGGAAGAGGAGCAACAGTTTGTACATGACACAGCTTCCAACAGGGCTCAGCCATGGAACGCATATAAAACGATATTAGCAACAACTCAGTAGAAAGGAGCCATGTTGGTGTCATTTAACACAATGAAAAGTGTAATTGGTTACAGCTGACAAACACAGAATTGCATTAAACAGAACATTGGATGCTGGGCCATGGTTTACATCAAATTGTCAATCTCAATACGGCAGTCCCCTAAAGAAGCCGTTTTTTCTGTAAACCCTCAGGAAACACAGCAAATCATGGCAACATGTTTATAGTCCTCAAATGCCACACAAGGAACCTGATATGTATCTCTTATGGTGGGATATACTGGAGGGCGTTTCAGCGCGTCCATATTCATTTTCCAAATACATTGCACAGCTTTGTTAAGCCTTCCTGAATCTCTGAGATCTACTTTTAGAAGAAGCTTTGGAGTGGGCAATCCTCAAGGCCAAACTCACTCCATAAAAGTGAGATCACGTGCCTTATCTCCGTGTTGTTTTCTCTCTTACAGTCTAGCAATTAAGGTTGGAAATGGCAGTGACAACATGCAGATCTGTACAGCCTGCCCCTGAACTTCGCTGACCGCTGTTGCCATATAAACTGATGACTGCTCTTGGACTTTGGCACTAACTTGACATCAGAAACCAGACTGGAAGGACGATATTGTTTACGTCCAAATAAACATTTATTTCTGTGCTTACAGTGCTTAAAGTTATGCCAAGATAGCTACTAACCATCAGTCCCGACCCCAAAACTTACTAGTGTTAGCTGAAAGTAGGTAATATTATTAGACTGAAAGGAAAGCTGGCTTTATGGGTGGGAGATTGGGAAATTTTGGCTAATATTTAGACGGCCTTTGCCAAGTCACTTACTCTGCAGGGAGAGGGACACCCAGGTGAAATAGAAGAAGCACCTCCAAAACAGGCAAAAGCATCTTTAGCTTGGGAAGATGCACTGGGTCTCACTGCACTTAGAACACACCCTGTTATACTGGGAAGATTCAGGAGTGGCAGAACTTGTGAAGCCTGGTGTCTTGTGAGGTTTGTCGTTTAGATTCTCCAGGGTCTAATACTTCAGCTGAGCTCAAGCCACAGCTCTTTCAGGGAAAGCTAACTGAGTCTATTTCCTTCATCCATCTTTAAATCTTCACGAATCTGGTAAGAAGTTAGTCTTTTTAAGACCTCCAACCCTCTGGCAGTTTTTCAACCAAATATGATAAACAGGTCAATGGAAATAAAAGCAGACAAATGGATAGACTGCATACTTGCATAAGGAAAAGAAAACTAAAAACTCAGTACACAGAGTTTAATTTTCAACTTCAGAAGAACAGAATTACTTAGAGCAGGAAAAAAAATTAAAAAACTCAACAAGCTCTTTAAAATGACAATCCTAATTACCCACTATATAGATGACCTACTATCAACATACCTTCAAGGTTTTATGATAAGGAACTACAACACAAGGTAAGATCTTTACAGCAGGATGGCAGCACCCTGAATTCACTGGTAGTCCTAGTTTACTATTCCGAGTGCTCGATCAGCCTTGCAGAAAATAGCTTTGAGCTAACTTTATTAAAGAACAAACACGAAGAAGAGTCAACAAAACTGTTCTCTAAGTTTTAAATAGCAGGAGGAGAGGCAGCTTTATTGCTTTATGCTACTACATTACACAGATACAACAACAGCTGTCAACAATAATATTATCTGTATTACAGCAGAGATCCCAACTGAGACTAAGGTCTCATTGTGCTGGACACTTGTTAAAAAAAAAAAAATACACTCTAAGAAACCATCCCTGCTCCAAAGAAACTTTAGGCTAAATAGGAAAGAGGGAAGAACGGGTCAAGAATTATATGCCCCATTTTTACAGATGGGAAACTGTGCAATGCAAAGGATAAGTGACTTGCCAGAGGTTGCAACGAGAGATCTGTGGCAGAGCAATAACCAAGACCACATTTTCCAAATCCAACTCCAATACTATCCAAATCCAGTAGCAGACTTTCTTTTAAATCAACCCTAGCAGCATTATAGTTGGATCTCACTTGTAATCTAACTGGAGAAATCAGAAACGGATACATGTTGGTTTTTTGTTTTGTTTTAAGGGCAGCCTTATTTAGTCCACACCATATTTTGCTTAGGACTGTAAATTCTTCACAAAATGGGTCCTTTGTGTCTAATTTTCTCCACTTAACCTAGAGGCTGCATTTTTGGGTGCCGTGCCAGACACAAACTTGTTCCAGGGACTGGGCACCCCCCTTCTTCCTAATGCTCTTTTGCATGCTCGAGGCTAACAAATCTGCTCCCCTCCTGCTCCTCCTCTGCATCTGTAGGAGATACGGGAACATTTAACACAACTGACACGCTCCTGACTCACTGCTGCTGATGGGAGGCTCCTGAACGAATGTTCTCCCACAGCCCTGTAATACAACGTGTTGGTTGAATGCTTAAACTTATGTGGTTAACGAGAGTCAACATGATAATTTGGTATTCGTCAGAATTACCATGGTTGGATTACCCGTTTTTCAGCTTCTCCAGTTCTAAGCCGTTTTAGTGGCCTTGATTCATAAAAGACACAGATCTACCCATTTCAAATTGCCCCTTCATGTAAATACTGTCAGTACAAATAAAGTAATTACGGTCAAACCATCTGAAAATGATCAACACACTTCACTACCAAGTAAGTAGAGTGAAGTCCATAATAAGATAATAATTTGCACCTTTTTTTTTTTAATTTGAGGAAAAATTCACTTTCTTCGGTGCGTAAGTTAAGCATGGAACATATTATTTAATCCTAATGCAAATCACACCAGCAGGAAATGTTGTAAAGAAAAAAGTAATCTTCTGAAGGAAAAATAAATTATCGACCACGTTAAGAAGGAAAGAAACATTCTCGAATAATTTCTTTCTTTGTTGGTATTGGCTGGCAGCATAATCCTTCCAAGTAAATTGTAATTTCCAAATTAGATTATACATTATGTCATATTAGTTTTATATTAGAAAAACAAACTGACTTAAAGGAAAAAAGCCAAAGTCGACTTGCCTAGCAATGTAAAATTTTTGCTTTTCTACTGTGAAACGCTTAATGTTTCTTTCTTTCTTTCTTTTTAACAAGTTTTATAGCAAACATAAAACCTAAATTAATGCAAGATATTTACTTTACCTGACCAAGCCCTGTTTGAAACATAAATAGGAAAAGAAAGACTGAACATTTTCAGGATACCACATAACCATAGCAACAGCTATTTCTGTGTATAAATAGAGATACTGGCATGGAAATGTATGAGTTATGCATCAATCTGTTGGAGGTATGCATTCAAAAATATAAGCACCTATTGCACTTAAAAACAACTTATATGTAGAGAACATTAAACCTCCACAGGTCAAGTGATCTAAAGCCAGGAAATGCCAGAATTAAGAATGTCTGTGTAACTTTTGCACAGCTCCTTGGCTGGCTGTGTTATGCCAGAGTCCTTAAATACACCATCCTCTATTTGTTTTTTATTTCACACTGCCCCTGCTTTGGCCACTGACCAGGATGGATGATGTTTGATGGATTACTCAACGTGTCTTTATAATCTTCTAGAGCTGATGCTTGGCCCAAACCTCATTTACACTGTGTTCCCCAGCACCTGCATTACAGGCTCTGCATCCTTGCTTTTCACATGCTTAGCGTACACCTCAGAAAACCTTAAAATACTGCTCTAATGCTTTAGTTTCAGTGTACATCAACTGAGGTGCAGAAGCATGGGATGACCTAGAAACAAGGCCATATGACATCAGGGTAGGAAGAAAGCAAGGGAGGTACAGGGCCACATGGGAAATTAGACCGAAGATATCCTTTCATATTAGCAGCACACATGAACTGCTGAGAGCAACAAGTGGCAGAAATTTTTGGAAACAACCATCCACATGTGAACATGGAAGTTATGTTATTTCTTCATCACCTGCTAACCATCCCAGAAGCAAAGCCGTGTTATTGTCAATACAATTTTTCAGTAAGCTTAGACAGTCAAAAACCAAGTGTAAAAATGATCAATTAATCCTGGGTGCTGCAGGAACCAAAAGCCCACAGGTCTGCCTCTCCGAGCAGCCGGCTGCAGATGCTCAGGAAAACGGTCCACCTGACACCCTTCACCTCCTCACCCGTGCTTCTCTCCCCTTCCAACACAAGGCTGGCTGCCTCCTTTCTCTCTTCTTTCGCAGCCTAGTGTGGCATACCAACACCCAGTGTAGACAACTGTGGTTTCAGTCCCTAGGCCCAGGGACAAGAAGAAGTCCACCTTGGACATTAAGTTTAGGGAAGCTGTCAAAGCAAGGATCTTAATGACAAGACTGGGTAGATTTCTGCCAACTCTTCCATGGGCATAAATTCCTGAGTAAGTTTTAGCATGTGCTTTCTTACATGCAGACACACAAACAATTTGCTGAAAGCTGTTACTGCTCACTAAGAAGTTCTGAAGTTAAATGAAAGAAATTACTTTTTTTTTTTTTTCCCATTAGGAATCCTCTGTTCTGCTGATAAAAATAGATGTTTTGGTATTAATTAAAGAAAATGAAAGGTAGAGAGCATACAGTACATCTCTATACATACAAAGGGAAACTAATCTGTAAAAGAGGAAGGAGAGGTAAGAAAGGAAGAAATATCTGTGCATCCCAGTCCAGCAGAGGGACAACATCTATGGACCCTGACAGCAATTACTTTGAAACAGTATGTTTGGCATCCTAGAGTTACCTTTGCCGCTAGACTTTTCCCAAATCAAGCACAACAGAAAATTGACCTCCTTGTGCCCTGAGGAAATATCTGGACACAGATGCATCTTAAATGCTGGGAGAAAAAAAAAAAAAAAAAAAAGACAAAAAGAAAGAAAAAAGAAAGAGAGAAATTTGGCCTCTAAAGACCATTTTGAATTCAAGTTTGAAATGAACTGACAGAGGTTTAAATGCAAGTTCTCATTTCAT
Organism: Chauna torquata; assembly: GCA_013399475.1. Lineage (NCBI taxonomy): Eukaryota > Metazoa > Chordata > Aves > Anseriformes > Anhimidae > Chauna > Chauna torquata. Next base: position 95,112 of record VXAL01002037.1, on the reverse strand, counting down.
CTCAGCTATAATCCCACTACCCAAATAACATATTATAAAATGCAACAGGGTGGGTTTAGCTCAAATGTATTTTTATATTGTCAGAGCTACGGCAACATTACTATCATAAAACACAGACAGATATACAGACATGTCTGTCTTGCTTCCTGCAAAGGCTGCACTTATAAGTTTTTTAAAAGGAGCCAAGAGGTTATTAATAGATGTAATAACGTGGTGGTGAACATGAGCACTATGAGGTATAGACCATTACAAAGCCCTTAGTAAAATGTAGCTCTAAGCCTTGATTCTGCACAACTTGTTGGCTTCCATAACACTTCATAATCTTTTCAAAAACATCTATTTATCATCTGCTAATCCTTAACAAACACTTCCAAGTAGATTTTTCATAAGCAACACCCACATAATCATGGGATTTCATGTGAGACTATCGCTCTAGTCACAGTGTTGATTGTAGCAAGCAAGGAGACCAGCTTCATGCTGCGTAGCCTCACTTGATTTGTGTATTTGATCACATCTGATATGGGTGTCCTGGCACACCCACTTGGATACTTTATTCCCAATTGTCTTATTGTGCTAAACTCCAATGATTTATGCAGCCCTGTCAGTCTCGCCCAATTAGTTATATGCATTGCTTACATTTAGTTGGGTAGAAAAGGTTTACTAAGCTGTAACCCCATGATCATATCATGTTTCATGATGGACCACGGATACTACTTTTGGCTAAACTTCATTATAGTGATGTACAAACCCAATTAGAGAATATAAAAGTTATTTGGTGTGGGCCTGATCTTAATTAGCTTCACCCATCTCAAACTTGCAGAGCCAGCGTAAACCACTCACCTAGAGCAACAGAGAGGAACTTCACAGAACAAGGAAAAGAAATGTTGGTTTTGCATTTACTCTTTTCCATCACAACCGAAAAGAGGAGCAGCTGATGAACATGCAAGCCTGCAAGACGCTTTATTTCTTGATTCCTTACTCGATTAACCCATGTGACTTCCTCTCCCACAATATCACCAGATCCAAGAGTCCCCCCGGATTTGAAAAAGGATGGCATACTGACGGAAACAGTAACAAACTCCTCCATGACATAGTAAAGGCATAAAACACAAAAGGTATATTCCTTCAGTCTATAAATTGATATCCAATTTATGTGAGAAAGAAGTTTCCTTCATTGACATCTTGAAACAGAATTATCCACTACAAATTTTTTTTTAACTCTACCTTTATTATTGGCCCCAGTCAAAGAAAGAAATAAATGGGCCATGACCTGACATGCTGGATCCTTCTAACCCACCCTTTCTCATGCAGGAAATCAGTGTTAGGTTTTGATGTGAAGGATCTTTTCATGTTTTCCTTCCCAGACCTGACACTAGATATTCCTTTCTCTGATGACATTCCCAGAGAGGCAATGGACGCAAGATCTGTTTTTCGCACATTTGTCAAAACATCTTTTTTCATCTTTTCTTTTCCTTCTCTTTTCCGCTTTTCAGACAGAGCTCATGGGGATTTTGCCCAAGGACCAAAACACAAGATCAGGTTCTAAACTCAATACTCAGAGCACAGCCCTTCACAAAACCTTTTGTGACACAAAATGCAAACAGCAGCTGGGGGGGGGTGAGGGGAGGAGAATAAAAGCAACAATTCTGAAAACCAAAGGCTCTCACAATGTCCGTAAAACTGCAGTTTCAAGAGAGTCAGTGTCCCAGCAAAGAGAGACAAGACACACACATACACATACATACACAAAGAGTCCTGGAGAACATGTCCAGAATGATATAATTGGCTTGCAGGCACACTTCAATCACTCCTTCATTTTGAAGACCGCCATTATTTAGCTTAATAGAAACTCAAAGAAAGGAAGGCGGAAGTTAAATGAAGTAACCTCCCACCCAGCCCTGATGTATTATACTGGTTTCCTTTATACCAGCTCATTTGTACCTATAGAAACTGTTCTCAATGACACAGGGACCAGGGATTATTATCAATAAAGAACCTGACTTGATCATAGTCACCAATTACCATGAATGCTACTCAACAGCTTCTTCTACTTAAGAAAAAATCCTTTTTAAATGTAATATTTGTTGTCAGTGAACTCCACTGGAAATACATATACTGCAAACATCTGCTTTTAAGCACAGCCACAGCATTTGTGCTGTGTTTTCAGAGGAAGCCTGAAAGGCTCAGTCCAAGATTGTTATCTGGGGACACATTATTTAAATGAAGATCTTTAATACACCATGTCAGAAGGCCATCTTCAGCTGTGTGGTTCCAGGGAAGTGGAGGCGCTGCACAGCGAAGAATTTGGCTTCTTACCTACATAAAATAAACAGTTTCAATGCCTGTAGGTCTCAAAAATTGTAGTAAGGGTTCTTTTTAATAATCCTCCGTCTGCTGCTTCAATAGCTAGACTACACATTGCATCTCCCTGTACGTATAATACAGCTGCTTTATGTTGGCCTTCTAACTGTTCATTATTTTTGTTTTTATAACAAGAAATGTATGGAAATAAATGATCCTTTCAAAGTGCCGATCTGTTAAAAGAAATAGCAAACAATCCCAAAGCCACAGAGACTCTTCTATTGGCACCAGAATGGTGGCCTTTAGTCATTTCAGGCCCCAAATGAGATAACACGTTGAAACAACATTCATTAATGTTTGAAATCCCAATACAGAGCAATTTAATTCAACCGGCTTTGTTCTTTAGAAGAATCCTAAAGGGAAAGGAGGGAAGGGTAAAAAGACAGCTTAAGTCATATAAACTTCCACCAAAGAACAAATCAAAACATCTGAGGTTCATTCAGTAGGGCTAACTGGCCTCAGCAAGAAGAAGACAAACAAAGAAGCATTGTATTATTCCGCGGAGTGAGGTTTTTCCAGGAACATCCAGTGAGATGCTTTCCAAGCGAACACCATGCAGCTGAGAGTAGGTGGATTTGAAACAGTGCAAGATCAATAAAACCCAGCTTTCCATTTCACAGGAAGTCGACTGTTAAAACAGTAACATACTTGTCCATAGCATGTAAAACAGAAAGGCCACACAGAGGTTGGGCGTCAGGTTACTGTTGGATGTGTCCTAATAACATGGTAAATGCATAATGAACATCTTCCTTACCCCACCCTCAAAGCCTCAAGAGCCAAAGAGCCCAAGCTTTTTAAGCAAATGAACATGGATAATCTCTGATAAAAGGCAAAATTCCACCACCTTTTCCAAAAGAACAAATGATCCCATTTCCTCTGTCAATCTTGCAAATAGCTTTTTAACACCACATTTTGACACTCCATCTTTAGCTCCTCAGGGCTTAGATACACGGGGAGTAGAGGCAGGTCAGTAAAGAGGAATGTTATTGCTGGTACCCTGACTCACCAGAAAAGGAATGGGTGGAGAGGGCGTCCAGTATGAAACCAAGCAGATTCTGCTCGTCTTGGATGTCTACTGTTTTACTTTTCCATATGATTTCTTCTGCCTAGAGTTGTGACTGGAAACAAATCTGAATAAAAAGCCCTGATTCAGATTATCTTTGCATGCACCCATGTTTGGACCAGCAATATGACAAGAAAGATCCAAGGTCTTGAGTGGCTCCTGCATGGGACATGATTAAATAGATAATGACTTCTCAGATTGGAAGAGATGACTGAGACAGGATGTGGTAGAGGTCTGTGGGACCCTGAATAACCTGGCCACAGCAAGAATGAATGAGTTGTTTGCTCTCCTTTCCAACACAAGGCCTGGGAAGCAGGGAAGGAAACAGCAAGGAGCAGACCGAGAACACAGGAAACTAAACAGCTCTTCCCGCAGTACCTGGTGAAGCTAAGGAACTCCTTGCTTGGGATGTTATGAAATACATATGGGTTCAAAAAGTAATCAAACAAATCAATCAGGAAAAGAAAAAAAACCTTCTTAAATACAAAACATCACCTTTGTCTGATGTGCCTTTGAGCCGTAAAATGCTGAAGAGTGATGCTGGAAAAATGTCACCGATGCTTGCCTTGTGCTAGTTTTCCTTCTGTGTATGCTGTTGATAACCATCAATGGCAGAGTAACAGGTTAGAGAGACCTTTGGCATTACTCAGTATAACTGATCTTACGTCGTGAACTATCACAGCAACCGGCTGTGAGGCAGCAAACGTGAGGTAAGCTGGATTAATTTAACCCACCCCGTAGCAGGGTTAAGCTAAGCTGAATCATCTCACATTTGCCAATGACCAAAACACATATGCAAAGTTATCTCAAGCTAGCCAGCAGGAGCCAAGGTACTGTCAAGCCCCATGGGACTGACTCTGTATCAGAGTTCACTCTGGCCTCAGAGGATGAGTTCGTCTCCAGATCTGCTTGTCTGTCTGAGCCTCCCACAGAGCCTACCAAACTGACGTTTCAGCCACAATGTGATCTTTGGGTTGTGTCTTCCAGCCCAGACATCACAGAGATAGCCCTTTTGGTTCTGACAAGGCTCTGACTGGTTCATGCCTTGGCCACACCACTGGTTTGGGAAGTAAAGATTTTCCCAGAGAGGTAAAAGCAAAAATCAAGAGTGAAAATTCAGTTCTGCCTTGTTGGCTGGGCAAATCCATCAGCTTTCCAGGTCTATTCCCAGCTTAATGTTCACAGATCCCAGCTCAGGACCAAGCTCACAGTCAGCCTAACCTATGGCTTCATTATGAATACTTAGCATTGTTCCAGCCACTTCTCAAGGACACATTGCTACCCCAGCTTTCCAGGTTCACTGCATGTGCAAATGTTCCTGCTTTAGAGGGATTAATCAGACCATCTCCAGAACTTCAGGGCAGCTTTTTTTTTTCTTGCTCTGGTAACACTGCTGCGAGGAATCTATGCTGACGTTGATGGTCTCCCACAGGAATGCTGCTGTGGGAGCATCTGCAAGTGATTAATAACTGGGAAAGAGGCAAGATGAAAAGTTTCCAGTCGGTGATGAGGCTCCATTGGACACTCCTGGGGTGTCAGAGCTTTTATGATGATACTTAGTCTTCTTATCACCATTTGCTTGCCTTTCCAGAATATGGATGTGAAGAACAGCCTGGAAGAATGAGTGGGAAAGATCAGCAGCCCAGGGGGGAGAGGAAGTGACTGATCCTTCCGTGTCAACGGCCAGGTCTGTAAGACCTTGCCTGTGAGTCGCATGGATCTTCTTAATGGTAAGGGGAACCAGATGCTCATTAGTCAAAGATGTGGCTGATGTTCAACCAATAGCACACTGGCTGAGCTTTTAACCTGTGGGTTTGTCTGCCTGCAAAGTGGCAATGGGACCCTCTAGCAGCGCTGTGGGAGATAATGATTCCAGCTCAGATGGATTTGTGTAAACTTCTTGTTAGATTACTTGACTCCTGAGCTTTCCAAGTCAGATTTGATCCTCACCTGGGGGCAACAGAGCAGTTCAGCTGGCTAACGTAGAACCAGGCTAACTTAAGCCAGAGGACGTGGTGAGGGATTGAAATAAAACCAGCACTTAAAGCAATCAAAAACCTGAATTTCTCATAGAGATGGATCCTCCAAGCACTCTGTGGAGAGAATTTCCACTAGCTTCAACACACAAGGAGAGCTTAGAGGAGCAGACCCCTGAACCTAGGTCAAAGCAATGAACGATACCCAGTTCTGCTGCAAATGACATAAATCAGCCACATTCATTCCAAACTAGGCCCTGCAGCATGACCCTTAACCAACCTTTCAGTGAACCTGAGATATGGTTTTCAAATTTGTAATGAAACCTGAAACTAAGTGATTTTCACCTGGTTCTGGCTTTCACAGAAAACATTTCTCAGCAAGCTTTATTCCCTAGGTGTGATCTCCTAATTTCTTTGTTAAATTCAACCAGTTCTTTGAACCAGGAGAGCCAAACCATAACATGATGACAATTACCTGAAATACATTAAATTTTGTGTAAGAATATGAGCTCAAAGTGGATGTGTTCTGTGGAGTTCAACACTTCATTTCAAAACCACGTACCTCAAAAAAATTAAGAGAATAAAACTTATATTAAATTTTCCTGGAACAGTTTCCACAATCAATAACACCACAGAGTTGTTTCCTGGGGCAGGGAGCGAAGAGGGAAGATAACAGTTAGTGCAGCAATCAATCAACATGAAAGCTAGTCCCATAAGATGGTGCTGGTCTGCAGAAGGGCTTCCATACCATAGGAACACCAAAGTCCAGAGTAATTTCTGTGCCATTAACTTGGCAGCTCTATTTCAGATTGTCCGCTACCAAAGACTCCCTAAAGGTCCTTCCTGAAGAAGGAAGGTCCTGCCTAGCTGAAGCCCTTCAACTATGCTGCTGTCTGAAAAGATGACAAAACAGATCTGCATAGATCTAACATGAATGAACTTGCCACCATACCACATCTTTACACACCCAAATGAGTCAGGACACCCAGCAATGAACCGAGCAAAAACAAAAACTCAGCTGCTAGAGCAATGTATGGAGTGATGAGGGAGCAGAATAAAACCCACTAAAATTCACCAGTCCTAAGAACGGGTGCCACAGACTGCTGAGGCCCTGCACTCAATCCCTTGACTAGACTTCAAGCTCAGATGGGACATGCAGAGCATCTCAGAACATCACAGAGTATCTAAGTCCAGGTCCTCAGGGCCCTCAGGAGTTAATTCCAAACTTCCACAAACCACACTGGTGCCCCTCATCCCAGAGACCACAGAGGAGGAGGGGAACAAGTTGAACAGAGCCATTGCTTTGTTGCTCTTATCCCATGACAGAAAGAGCCTTGATGGCAGAGCATGAGCACGAAGGATGTGACTCAGAGAAGAGGCGTGTGACTAAACGCCCAGTATCAGCTCTGCTCACCCCAGGCTGCCACTCTGGGCAGAATCCTCTTTCAACTGGAAGCTAACTTCTGATACGAGAGCCACACGAGTTGAGTTACCAGTGAGGGAGCTCATATCTTTGAGCACGGGTGCATCGACAGCCACGGGAGAGCAGATGCTCGAGAGCTCCCAAAGCTTTGTGTCCCCCTTGCTCTGCAAAGATTTGCTCAGCAGAGACAATCCAATCAACCACCCTTTGACCCAAGGATCCACGCGTGTTTTCTTTCACTCTCGATTTCTAGACAGGTAGCATTGCCTCACGTTTGATAATATCCGTGTTATAAAGGATACAAACCCATGATTTACTCTGCTAAAAGCATAACGCTAACTGAAAATAACCTAGGAAGGATATAGCGTCATACCTAACACTACATTAAATGCAAACTGAGAACCTGATATATTTTAGGAAAATTCAGCACACTCTAGACTAATAAACATTTTACAATATTATTGCACATGTTCATTTCACTTTGTACAAATAATCATTCCCTTCACATCTAATAAGTCTGCTTGACACATTTGTGGCCTTATAAAAACACCTTCAAGGGTCTTGTTTTGAGGCATTGATCATTTATTTATATAAAGCTCAAAGACAATGACTAATGATTTTGGTGGTATAAAAGTCTTCAACTGTGATCTTTGTCTTGCTGTTTGTTATCTCAGAACTGTAAAATAATTTAAAGGAGATTTTATTTTAATGAATGAAAAATGGCTTTTTTTCTCTGGCAGCAGCATCAAATCAATCAAGACGAAGGAAAAGACCAGACCTGCTTGCCTTTTAGTGTGTTTCCAGCCCTGGAAATAGAGTGCACTTGCAATTCTGAGCCCTTATTTGCAGTTTGTGCTGCCTACAAAATTGCTGGAGGTGCCAGAGGCTGGGAAAGCATGGACTGAAAATCAGGCTTCCAAACCTCACCCATGGGGACATTTGGGGTAGACTTCAGCCACTCTCCAGATACAGAGAGTGGACCGACCTCACTATAAATCAGAAAAAAACGATGCTGATGAACTAGAAGAGTATGAAACTCGCAAGCATAAACAGGCTTATAAAGCTGGACACCCCGAAGCCGATGTGCCTTTCTAACCTCCCTCCTCATTGCAATACCACCTTTCTCCTTGCCTCTGGCAGCAAACTCCAGCTGCCCATCTCCGGCAGGCCAAATCCCTAAGGAATGTAAATGGAATCAGCGCCATATGCACCGGTGAAATCACGTGGATTTAGGGTGGCAAGTACACTTATCTGCAGTGATGACTGCTCCACAGCGTGCTGTGACACAGCAGTCCTGTGCCGACAGAAGGGAACAGACACCAAACATGGCATTGCTTTTCTAGGCCTTTTTTTTTTTTTTTTTGATGAAGCCACTAAAATGACAACGTTTTCATTAAACTCATGATAGCTGATCTATGCTCCAGAGTTAACCAAAAGCAGAACCTCCACTCGTTATGACCTCAGATACATGTAAATTCAAATGAGGTGCCAGGGAAATATGATAGAAATAGAAGAATTACAAGCACTTACGTAACAATACAGGCATTCTGAAACTTGGTTTACAATTAAAATGGATATATAATTAACTGTATTTTACTGGGCCCAGATTATGTTCAAAGCACACTGAAGTAGATTAGCAGATTTATGGAAACACATGTTAACTAGTTGCACAAGACCAGGTTTCCCCCCCAAGCCAACTCTCCATCATGCTTTGTTGTTGTTGCTTTTAACATCGCATGATACCCTATAGCACAATACAAAAATTAAATGCCAGGAAATAAAACAGCTGCTAATCTTGGGAGATCTCTGAAAAAATCCACAGCCTCTGTTTCAGATACGGCACCAGGTTCACATTGCTGTTAGCTCAGTTTTCACTTTCTTCCAGCCCTAGCAGACCTAGCCAGCTGCTCCAGGTACACCTCCATGGGGTAAGGCAGCACCACCCCCAAAATGAGGTTAACAGTTAGGAAGAAACTTCCCTTTATGAAGATACCCCTGTGGATAGCCCAAAGGCTGCATGGGCATTCAGCCAGTGTCCTGTTCTGGTTTTCTTGAAGTCACGGTGAGAGAGCTTGGTCCATACTGGCAGCAGCTGGGACTGCTCCAGGGGCGCCACAGACCCTCTCCAGGTGATGCTGCCTGAGGATCTAGTCCCTCAAAACCCTTCATCTCGTTGTGCACTTGCAAAGATTCACATTCTAGCAAATCACGGTGGATCTGCAGCTCTTAAGGATCTGCTCTCACTGTGTTTATTCAGCCTTCTCTTTTGTGCTTTTACTCACTTTCGTTTCTATTGGAAATTTACCAGAAAATGTACAAAACCCTTAAATCATACTAAAACCCATTAAACCTGAGATTAATTTAGTCTTAAAGGTTAGCTCCATTTTCTTACCACTATTTCTGTCTGCAATCTGTCTTCATCAGACACTAATTAATAAGCAGACACAGCTTTGGAAAACTGCCTTTAATCTTAGGAAAGTGTAAATACTCATGGTTACTAATGCAAAATCTCACTACACAATTCATCAGTAGATTGGAACATATAATTTTCCTTTATAACAGCTTACTGATTTAGAGGACTAAAAGCACAGGTGAAGCTGAAAAGAAATATTACTTTAGAAGTTTAAAGCATTTTGCTTTATTTTTTCCTCTCTGCAGTGCCAAAGCAGTTGTATTTTCCTAAGACGTTTTGATTTTTTTCTCAGGCGACGGGGTTAGATCCTCCTGTGATTTACACCAAGAGCCTTTGCTTGAAGTCAGGGTTTGTTACTCCTGATTTACAATGGTGAAAGTCATTTGGGGATTAACCCTGTCCAGAGCTGTGTGCAGAAAGGGGGGTCTGTGACAACTAGGAGGTAAAATATTGCTCTCCAAATTATATTTTTAATGATCACTTCCCTTCATAATGATGCAAGATTATATATTGACTGTGAAGAGCTATTTATATGCCATGACTAAGATATGTTTTCATCAAACATTTTTTTCTCATGCTTAGAACTAATTTGTATTTGATTAAAGGTTTTCTACGCATTTACAGGAAAAGATTATTCACGTTGAATTGCTTTTCTCAACAAAACAAAACAAAAATTTGCTAGTGCTGCCAAAATAGCGGTTTTAAATACATCTCTTTTTACTCTGTGCATCACAGTAGGGATTTCTTAATCAATGCCACGTTGGCTAGCGCAGATATGCTTGTGGCTGGGCTAGGCCAGAGCAGCAAGCCCAGCAGCAGCAGATGACAGTGATCCCTCTTTGCAATTGCATCCTTTACCTGGACCAGAAATTGTCGTCTGTGGGGTACAGTGAGATCCATAGATCCGTAACATGTAAATGGAAAGATGTTTTAGTATATATCTCATTGTCAAAACGTAGGAAAAAGTCGTCTTATGTCATTCCTGACCTATATTGAAGACCCACAGTGACGACCGCTCTTTCTCTTCACCAGGCAAGCTATTCCGACAGGTACTAGCTGTACTCTGCTCTGGGTCTCTTTCTGCATTTTATTGGGCAAATAATCTGTGCTGGTTTATCAAACCATATCTGATCAGCTGCAGAGGCTGGAACAGTTTCTTTCTCTGTTCAAAATGACAAAGATTCATGGAGCTAAGAAGGGGCTTGTTCAAATCACATCTGCCTTTCCAGGCCATCCAGAAAGCATCAGTGCACTCTTCCACCCAGAGCAGATTGATAAATCATACTCATCTCTGCAAACAGCCTCTAAGGGGTCGGGGGTAAATCCCAAATCGTTCTCACACACATGTCCTTCAGAGGCCCGGTACCTGCCTGAGCTCTGGGGCTCAGATCCATCTGCTTTCCATCATTTTCCCCAAGAAACTGGGGAAAATGGGATTCATCTCAACTGTCTACCCAAAACAGAGGTGTCTAATCCAAACTGGTCATTTGGGCCCCCACAATAGACAGTGGAGAGAAATGTGTCCCTCCCAGCAACTTTGGTACTTACCTTTGGATAATAAGGATCACCCTGTGGAGGGACAGTCTCTCCCCGTCGACTACAGGGGAAGCCTAGACTAACCGAGACCAGATGCCTCCAATTAAGATGTCTCTAAATATGCACGAGACCATTCCCACTGCAAACCCTCTGTGCCTCAGTTCCTCAGACAGTTGAATCTCTGTGAAGACCAGAAAGGTTTAGAAAGCAAAACATCCAAGGCAGCGATGTACCATAATCCAAAGTACATCATATAACAGCGTGTCCATGCAAAAAAAAAAAAGGCATAGGCAAGTCCCATCATTTCTCCACCTCCTGCTTTCCCATTCTTTTTTTTCTCTTCCCACTATCTCTATCATCACTCCTGCTTTGTGCTGAAGCAAAGCCACAATGTGTTGAGCATATGGGGAAGAATTCTCTGCAGCAACATTAAAAAAAAAAAGAAAAAAAATCATCTGAAAAACGTTTTACTTAAGACACTTGGATTTTTCAGTATAAATAAATTTATTCATGAGAGCACTTAAGACAAGTTCTAAGGTTAACAAACACTGTACTATGCAACTCACAGCTGTGACAAATATTTAAGAAATCTGATACAGCATGCCTAAAAATTATTCATTTGCAGGCCTCGTTGCTTTTGAAGATCAACTGTTTTATTTGTAATTTTTGACATTTTCCTTCTTTTCCTGTTTGGCCTGTGAATTTGAAAGGGTTGTAAACACGTACTCCAGCTCTCTGCCTGAGGCGCTGGGCTGTTGTCAGAATGCCAAAAAGGAAAAGGAAGCTGATAGGTCCTTTGGTACATACCGATATGAAGGGCTTGTAAAGATAGTATTTGTTTGTTTTTTTTGATCTGACTTTGAATCTGGCTGTAGTACCTACCCTTCAGGGAAAAGCAACTTTTAAATAAATGTTTCAAGATTGTGCAAACATTTCAGTAGTTTCGGAGTCCTGGTGTTCTGGGTCAGGGAAGGAAGAAAATACATGTCCGTCAATAGAGATGGAAATGATAAAAAATGGTTAGAGCTACAGTTATAATTTTTCCTGGGCCAGCTGATGGCTTCTTTTGGCTGCTACATCACGTGCTGCCTCACTCATGTGCATTTTGGCCAGCCTATAAAATGCACTGTGGATTTTCTACATGTGCACACACGCTTGGAAACAGATTAAACATGCAGTTCTTTCAAACTCGTTATCCTTCAGTACTATGAAGATTTGCTAAAGTTGCAAGAAAAAATACAAGCTTGCTACTTTTTCTGTTTGTCCTCCTAGGACTTGGGAATGGCAATTTCCTTTTGTCTCCTTGTTTAATAACTGTTTCTGCATTTTTAAAACAAAACGTTGTTACCCAGCACTCGAGGACCCCAGCCCACTGTAACGTGAGGTACGAGCACGCACATTGCACCGGCGCACAAAGCGGGGCATGGGGCTGCACGAGCTGCTCCCGCTCGCCTCGGGAGCTGATAAGCTGGAGGGCCAAAGAGCAGGAGGAGGAACAGAGACAGAAGGAAGTGAAACGGCTTGTTCAAGGCCACAGAGCAAACCAGTAATAAATCTGGGAACACAAGCCACATCTTCTGGCCCTTTATCATAGCAGAGTAAATCAGCCTTTTCTTGTTTGCCTTCTGTACTTCACTAACTCTTGAATATTTCAGCAAATTGCAGTGTATGTTTACAGAGGAGTATATTTTTCATGGCAAAAAAAGCTGTTTCTTGCCCCGCAGGTGGCTAGGGAAGCTGGAGTCTGGAGGATGGGGAGCTGAAGGACTCACTGCCCCAGGAGCACAGAGCCTGGCCCTCAGGCACGCAGCGAGGAACCAGGGCTGACTGAGGCACCTGGCCAAACAGGTCCCAAATTGACACGCAGCCAGGCATCCAGTCTTTGTTCACACAAATTGGTTTGGTTTTTAAGTAGGACAAGTGGAAGATCTGGAGTCATCCGGGCTCACGGTCAGCTCGTACTAGGGTGAAACACGCCTGGTCTCCTGGTGCTAAGTCACTCACATTAACAAAGCACGGTTTTCCCAAGGGACAACCAGCCCTGCAAGGCCTGAGATGCTCTGAGGACAACCCCAGGGGCTGTTGCCCAGCTCCAGGGCCCAGGAGGAGAAGGTTTGCAATTGAGGGCAAAGAGAAAAATCACAGCAACACAGGGGGAATTTGATGTGGAAGACAGCACAACCAAGCAGAAACCGAGGGGGAAAGCAGGGGCACAGAGGTCAATGATTTCCCAAAGGTGGGAAGGCGGCAGGGCGAGGGTTTCCCAGCTCTTAGACACAAGTCTTCTCTCGCCCCTTGGCAGATGGAAATCACCCTTGCAGAGGAGCCGCAGACCGCGCTCAGTGCTGGGGTGCATTTCTCCCCATTGGCAGCCTCTGCACGTGAACATACCAGAGGCTTGGGCGAGGAGAGTGAGAGAGAAAGAGAAAGAGGACAGTCTGTGCATCCAAAGCATTTTTCCCTGGCTTGGACTTGCCAACCCTACAAGCCCAACGCTGGCCATGAAATTCAAAGCAGCCCAGGTTGTTCCGCTACTGCTGGACCACCAGGCCAGCTCTGTGGTGTGCTCCAAGGGAATCTTTCCACCCAATAAAACCCTCAGGCCGCTATTCCTCGGATGCTTGGCAGTGCACTGCTGTCACGTTTTCATGGCAATAGCAGCCTGCAGGAGGTGGGATCCCAAGCGGAGACAGTTATGAGGCTGTTAGGCATTTGTGGCACAAGCTGGGATGGGGTTTTGTTATCCGGCATCTCAGAGGGTAACGCATCCCCTCCTCGGCCTGTAAGTGCCCCACAGAAAGCACCGATCCATTTTCCCCTCCTCCCCCCTGCCACTGCACATCCATCTCACCAGTGGCTGGGGTTTGGGGGAATTTGTCTCCAAATAGGGACCAGATTGGAAAATGGATTAGCAGGAATAAGATAAAGAATTAAACTCAATCAGCAGGCAACCACATTTTTAAAAGGCACAGATGCACGCGATTAGCTTGCAGCATGTGTTCGAGTCAGATCTCAACATCAGAGATGGGCTGAGAGAAAACCTCAAATCCCCCAAGAGCCCTCCGGGGCCCTGGAGCCATGCCTGAGAAGTGCAGGGACTCAGACATCCCTTCAGCTCCCCGTCCCCCCAGCTCCCTGTCCCCTTCGGTCCGCTTGAGGGGAGAGGGCATCGCTTGCTGCGCACTCAACAGCTGGCAATCATTTCCATGCCCCCAACATGGGCTGCGGGACACAGGCTGAAGCAGAGAAGTTTGAACAAAGTTAATTGCAATATCACAGCGCCTGAATATTCCCAGGCGGCGTTTGGGAGGAGTGAGGGGGAGAAAACTTTTTTTTTCTCCTCCGCACCCAGGTCACCGAGTGAGTCAGGGGTCAGGGAACAGGGGTGATGCTCCTGCTCCACCCACTCCCCAAGCAAGGCCAAGGAGGGTGAGAAAAGTTCAGAACAGGCTTCCCACCTCCAGCTGGAGGAGGTGATGGCCATTTCATCGTGTCAAGAGACACTCCAGCGTCTCCTGCCCTCATGCTTACTTAAGACCCATCCGAAAAGTAAATATTGCCGAGAGAGAGAACAGCATCTGCACACTATCAAGTTTTCCTGGATCTCAGGCAGTACTTGGGTTCACCAGCATCAGGGGGTGGTTTTGTATTGGGGAGACGGGGATGGGGTGGGGAGAAAGTAAGGAGACAGAGGAAGGGACTGAGTTCAGTAGAAGGAGAGCTCTGATTTTTGGGAAGCCCTTTTTCACTGGCAGAGCCTCACCATCAAGTTCTTGTTGCTTCGACATTCGATACAAGTTCATGAGTTCAGTAGGAAAACATGAAACCAGAAAGGGCCAAATTCTGACCCCAAGCAGGCAGGGAAAGCACTGGCCCAGAGCAGGGAGTGCTGTAATTTAGCAGCCAGACCACCCTATCGTTCCTAGAACAATAAAATAATCTTACTTCTATAGGACTAAACCCTGAGCCCAGCATGGCTCCTTCCAATTGGTGACAGCAGAGTCAAGCTGTGTGGTTTGCAGCACCATTAGCTAGGGAGCTCTGAGCATTTTGCAAATATTAATTCAGAGGAGAAAAAGCCAGCCGTGAGAGAGGGGACATTTCTTTTGCTGTTTTGCAGCTGGGCAAGCAGAGGTCAAACAAGAGCCTGATTTCACGGGTACTATGCCAGGCTCTCTGCTGCCGATGGACCTCACCTGGGCAAATGCCCAAGCTGTCATTGCAATTGCCAGGGCAGAGTCACCAGGCAGCCGCATGTGCACCCCTGAGGGGCAGCAAGGGCTGGCTCTGCCCAGCCTCCTGTCCCTGACCATGGTCGAGAACCACCTGTCTGAAAGGATGAAGCAAAGAGAAATCCCCTGGAAATGGTACGTGTGGGGCCATTTACCTGCCTGATGGTTTCACACTGCTCTGGAGCAAGACTTCAACAAAAGATGGTTTAATCCAATGCACTTGGCCATAGGGCAGGTGTGAACAAGGGCATCACCACAGTAAGTTACAGCACTTCATCTGACACACGGCAACTGATGAATTTGCCACAGCTTTGCAATGTTTGGTTATGTGTGACATGAATCCTCCCCTCGAAGTCAGAGGTTTTTTAGAGCCTCCTCTCACGAGGTCTGTGTGACAACATGCACGCATGGGGTCGGTTCCAGAGGATTTTGATTCTCATCTCAAACATCTTTACCTAGGCAGGGAGACTTTAACCGTTCATCATTTGGTGTCTTCTCCTCAACTGTTTTTGATCAGTTAACATAAATGGACATTACTGGGCATGTTTTAAAGAAATTCTGAACCGAGTCAGGCGAGTTGCATCCTGAAGGTGCCCATCTCTCCCCACCAAGGGAAGCGGTGCTAACTCCACAGACATGTTTTTCCTGTAGTCAAGACAGAGGTGAATCACACTCTAAGTTCCTGTAAGTTTTCTAAAAGCCCTTTTGGAGAATTGAGAGGTTCCCTGAGAGGTTAAGGCTCAGCCCCCAGCAGGGCCAGGTCCCATATTTGTGATCTTCTTACCTCTCCATTTTACCTAGCCAACCCTCGTTCCTGACATGAGAGCACCAAACACGAATGGCCTTGCTCAAGCTCCCCAGCAAGACAAGGACGGGGGTGAGCTGCTCCTGTTCCTTCTTCCCCAACTCCCAGCCCATCTCACCCCTGGGGAAAATCTTCCACCTTTTGGAGCCCACGCAGTCACTGCAGCCCCAGCTGGTCAAATCCAAGAAAAAGATTTGTTTAAGCTTTTTCCAGCATGCATTTTACTGCAGACATTGCTTTTAATAAAGGCTGCACCACAATCCTTTTCATAATGGCACTGAGCAATCTAGCAATATCCTCATGCACTTAGAGAGTGAGTTAATGAAGGAATAGGTTAATTGAAATCGACTTCAGTACGGTGCACAAGCGATTGAGCTGAAACGTGGCATAAAATAGAAATGAAAAGAAAACCCAGCTTCTCAAACCAGCCTGCAGCTTTCTGGCCATACACGGAAAAGAATTATTATTTCTTCTTCGTCTTCTAATATGTTCGACAGTAAAACCACCAATAATATGAAAATAAATTACACCTGGGGCAACCTTATATTGCACTAACAGTCTGGCTCTGATTAGCCTTGCCTTTATCATGCATGCATCGTATTAGTCCATTTCAAAGAATTCACGGAGAAATTCATACTTCGACCTTAAAACAGAGAGTAAAAACACAGCTGAATTTAATTACCCACTGACCGCATGCACTTGGTTAGGTAATAAAATATAGAAGCAGTAAGATATGTAATGCTTTATTAAGCTATCTCAGATACAAGAGCATGCCTGGCAATTATGCCTGAAGGCTACTGAAGGCTACTCAGAATCTCCTGCGGACCACCCAAAGAGAGCTAAACAGAACCTGGTTCTCACCGCACAGCGAGGACATCCATAAATAATACAGCTATGTGCAGGCGAGGTGCCTCCTTGCTCCTATCTCCCTTTAAATCCATATGTTTATCAAACACACATTGCCCTGGCATCAACCTATTCTTCTCTGCCTTGCCTGAGACATGGTTTTTTAACGCTTTCCTGGCGCACTCTTAAGCCTGGCTTAGGCCACAAGTTTATGAACATTTAAATAAAACAGTCAAAAAATTAAATACAGCCCAGAAATGGCTGGATGAGAAAAGAAAAGCCAAGCCTGCCTCCCCTCCTCATTCCTCAAAGGAAACCTTGGCCGCAATTAAAACGGATGGAGGAGATGGGAGCCAGCCTGCAGAGCCACTCTGCAGATAAAGAAAACGTTTCAGAGCACACAGCACATGCCAGCGAGAGGGCTGAGCAGAGAAGAGGAGAGAGAGGAGAAAACAAACTCTATCTTAATTCCCAAATTAACAATTTAACGGATTCCAGTAAGAGGCATGAGCTGCAAATACTGGTCTGACCAGACCACTGTGTTCAGACAGTAATTTTTGAATTACTCTAAACTAACATCAGCCCTTTTTATATGCTTCACCCGACCTTCTGCTGCCCATAACATGTAAACTTATGCTAGTAAAACAGAGCTATACAACGAATAATGAAAAGGTTGTGATAAACAGAGAAAAAAGGGAAAAAAGCCCATCGAAGGATACATTGCCAAGGAATTGTACAATAAACTGGATAACCTGAGTTTATAAGGACATTCACATTTTCAGGCCCCCATCCAGGCAAGAGGCCCAGGTTGTGGGTTTCCAGGGAGAAAGACAGCTGTCTGTCCTCTGCTCCTGCACCATCCCCGCCCCGCGGTGCTGCGGGGAGCTGAGAGCTGGTCACCCCAAATCCCCGCCAGAGCTTGGAGGCCTGCAGCTAGGCAGCAGGACCAGCGGAGGAAAGGATGAGCTGGGATGGGATTTGCGGAGATCGAGGCAGATTCCCCGGCTGGAGGGGAGTCTGAATCAAAACTTCATGTCCAGACTTTTTCTGGTGACCACCCTCTTTTCTCTTCTTCCATTTCCCTTCTCAGTTGTTGTTGGCTTAGACTACAGACAGTTTAGGGTAGGAACACTTTTGCGTGTGGCTGTGCCATCCCTGGAGACACCACACTTGGTAGGAGTCTGCAGGCTGTATATAAATATAATCACTGCCATAAGAATCAAATTAGAGAGGGATCCAATATTCACATCTAGCCCCTCTCACTTGTAACCAGCTGAACCCAACTCACAGATCCCAGAAAATTTCCACCTCTGGCAATCTTCTCCCCCTTACTTGCCATGGAGGTCCACTCCTCTTTTCCTGTGACGGGAAATCTATTTCTCTGTGTATTTAGGTTTGGGTTTTAGCTTTTTTCATTTTAATAAGAGAATCAGTCCAAAGCAAAGGCCAAAATTTGAATCAAATCTTCCCAGAAAAAAAAAAAGGAAAAAAGAAATAAAGAAAGAAAAACCAACCCCAAGTTTGGGTCACTTTTTCCTTTCCCACATTCCCTGGCTCTTGTTCATTTATTGCTCTTCTGCATTTCAAGCTATCTGGCCAGGATCAGCGGCAGACTCTCTTAAATATATTGTGGTGTGAAAGGCTGCTCTGGAAGGATTTCTGGCCACCACTCTCAGTGCAGGATGAGTTGGAAATCTCCAAGTAGAGTTGATTCTCAAAGACATCCACAGCGATGCTGGAGGGGTATAAAGACCTCTGGAAAATGGCCATACTCACATCTCCAGGAGCTCGTGAATACTCAAGGCAAAGGGGAACTGAGCAGCAGCTTCATCAAATTGACATCTCTCTTGCTGGAAGAGTATTTACATGGATCACGGTTTGATCTGCACAGCCCTTTAGCAGTGCTGGCTGACAAGTCTCCTATTCCATGCAATGCTATTCCCACCATCAAGCTGGACAAACAGACAGGGAGCAATCAAGTACCTTGCCTGCTGCTGATGGAGACGAGGACCCAGGCACTCGGATCCTAAACCCTCTCTGTTCAAACCAAAGTCTGGGAGTTTCCTGGGGTTCTATGTTTACCATAGGTTTCCTGAAATCTGCCCCTAGGGTTTCAGAGTGGGGGGCTTGGAGATAAAAACCAGAACCTTATACCAGAGCAGGAATTCTTGCAGACAACGCCTGCACAGAGTGCCCTCAAAACAGGCAGCAGGGGAGCCCTGCTCATTCGCATTCTCTTTATAAACAGTTGTTTATTTTATTATCTTTATTTGAAACAGATTATGCAGCAGAAGACTTCTGGAAAAATCTTTTCCATCTGACTACTATTTTTGGCAACATACGGTACAGGATAAAAATGCGCTGGCTCGTGTTTATTTATTTGTCTTCATCCCAAAGGCTGCAAATGGGGAGAAGGGTGTATTAAATGTAGCTTTGGAGAGAGCCTGTGACTGTCAGTGCAAAAAGGGCTCAGGTGCAAATCAAAAGCCTTCACCTCGGGCTGTCTGTGGGCCATGTACAGCTAGACAGAATCTTTCTTTGAGAATTCATTTTTGCTTCTATATCATGTCCTTTTGGAGCCTTCCTTAGAAAAAGAGCTCAGGAAACACAGCACTGAACCCAACAATCTCTATCAGCACTGAAGGAGCAGCTCAGGCTACAAAGGAGCAGAAGACAACTGTGATCCTCTTATGGGAACCAGAAATAAAGGATGAAAAGACAGCTTGAGAACTGCTTCACCATGATATACCTAACACCGCGGCGGACTCCTCTATTGAATTAAAGTCGTTAGTTCTTTTTCTAAAGAAATTACCCAAACAGCTATAAAATGCAATACAAGATGATAGTTAGTGGGTAAGATTTTTAGTCAGTTAAAAGCCCTGATTCACTTCTGATATCAGAGGTCAGTGAGTCACGGGACAGATTCATTCATTACAAGAGAGGATAGAGAAGTTCACGGATGATGTAATAAAATGAGGTGTAATAACAACTACCTATTTCTCTGCATACACAAAAAAACACCCATGAAAATTAAAGGTGGACATCTCTTCATTTAAATGTATAGGTTATTTTTGTTAATGTCTTGATTACTAAGAGTGGATTTTTTTCCAGTTTACTGGTAATTTTCCCACACATACAAAATCTTTCCCTTCCATCCCCTCATTCTGAAAAGGAATGTTACGGAAAAGAAAAAAGATGAAAAGATTTTTTAACAGAAATGGTGAAATATTGCTCAAGGTAGAAACTATCCTTTGAATGTTGTATTGATATGGGGAAAGAAAATATTTCCTGTCAAAAAAAAACATTTATACAGAGAAAATCCCTAAAACCTCATGCTTTTCCTTCCCAAGTATATATAACTGCTGAACCTGTCTTCATGAAGTAGAATTTCTTTGTGGGACACGAACACATGCATTCGTAAGCCGTCAACAAGACTTTCACATAACCTGCAGTGCCCGTAACGTCTCTATAAAATTTTCACTTAAACATTGTTCATTGATCTGCTTGTAAACTTCCCAAACAGCACGTCGCCTAATTAATCATTTTTATACTAGATGCAAATGTGTGTTTAAGCTGCAGAATGGTTTGCTGTGGCTAATCACATCCATGCACTGAGCAAAGATGGAGCTGTTTGACAATTGAGTATGAAGCTTTAATTATTCTATTCAGAAACAAAGTTTTCATTAGAGGATCCCAGAGCAGCTGGTTACTGTAATGATGTCCCTAGTGGAATTACAAACAGGATGAAAAGGGTTGGACAATGTTATTTGACTTACAGCATCACGATGTTCATTTTGAAAGCCATGAAGAGTTGGACAAGGTTCTTTAAGCTCTCTGTTGCTGGTGCCAAACTCAGCTGGAGTGTGTTTTCACGACACTCTCCACTTCCTATTGTTTTGCAAAATGCTTTTTCCACCTTCTTGAAAGGACTCTGAAAACAATACACCTCAGAGTGAAGATTTTCTGCTAGGAGGAGCTACTGAGCTGAGCAGAGACTAGATGTCCTCTCTAGATCCTGGCTATGACTGCATGGAAATACAGTGTGTGAGGTTTTGCTCTCCAACCTCGATACCCATTTAGGCAGCAGATGTAATGGTAGAAGCTAACACTACCATTAACACTATCTATTATGGCACGTATTCCCCTGGATGCAACCCTGAGTCACACAAATATCGATATTAACTGTTCAATGATGTGGGTGCAGGGGCACGAGGAAGTTCCTTGATGTGAGCTGCAGTAGCTCCAACTGTACATCAGTGACTGACCTAATGATTGGATGTCTAAGTGGGAGAAAGAGGGGGTGGACCCAGCCACAGGGTGAGGGAAGAGCCCATTACTCTCCTTGCCCCTGTCCCTTTTTCCATACCAATAAGAAAGCCCCCGGCCCTTCTTGGCCTCCACAGGCACCATCTCACCATTGTACTCCAACCAGCCCAGGGGCTGGGAAATTCTGCCAGCAACTTTCCTTGGCTGGAGGGATAGAAGCAAGGAAGTGAAGCAACAGAAAATGGAAAAGCAAGCTATCATTGGGGCTGATACATAACCCCACCACCACCACCACAACAGCTCTTCTGGGTCAAAAATCCACCCACCACAGAACTTGACAGCAATCACAAGCAACAACAACTGGACAGCAAACAGCTAAGGAAGCAACATGTTGGGATCAACCTTTCCCACGGTGGGTACTGGCAACTAGCTAGGACATCACTTTTAACAGCCACCAGTAGACCCATCCTTCATTCACCCATTTTGCCCCAGCCTCATTCCATCTACTGTCTGGGTCTGTATAATATCCTGCAGCAATGAGTCCCATGGGTTCTGCCCTATGCAAAGTTGTAGTCACTTTTGCTTTAAGCCTGCACCAACCAGTCCAGCATCTGTCCTCCTAGCTCCAAAACTGAAAGAAACAGCAAGGAGTCATTTCTTGTTCCTCTTCTCCATCCTGTTCAAGATTTTATTACCCTAATCCAAACCATGCATCATTCCTTATTTCCTCCCCAGGCATATTTTTTCTCTAAACACGAACAGTCCTAGAAATCCCAGGACTCTGTTAACAGGTAAAGGGGTGGGGGTACAATAAGAAGTTGGGAGAGGAAGAAAAAGAACTAGACAAACTTCCCACCTAATTATATTAGAATTCTGGACTTCCAGTGAGGCACAACCAGCTTCCAAAGGAATGCGCTCAATTCCATCTTAAGCACTGTTCCCTCTAATTTCATTTACCTCGGCTTGTCTAAGTCTCTCTCTTTGTAGCCAAGGTGATGAAAAATGAAGTTCTTGCCTCCCTTAACATGTGCCCATCCTTCACGGGGGTGGTCTCAGAGGACTGGGAGGAGGAAAGATGTTAGGGGGTCAGCGCACCAACAAACTGTCATGAAAGATCCATTTTCCTGCAGAAAAAAAAATTTCTTCGCACAACCCCCTCAAGCCATACGTGCTAATGTCCAGAATTAGGCCCTGAAATATAACATTTCTATTGAATTCTCTCCTCCCTTGCCGCCCTCCCTCCAGGATTTCCCTAACCAGTTCAGGCTGTGGAGGTAAGAGTCCAAAGTCTCTTAGTAACGTCCCAAATGTAAACCCACCACGAGAAGAAAAAAAAAAAAAGAGTGGTGGGGCGGGGGAAAGCTCATGAAGACATATATCCTGCTGAGCCACCAGAGAAACTCCAGGAACATCAAAAACAGAACCAAGTCTAGTGAGTTCTGATGTGGTTTCAATTTTGGATTCTGTCATTGGGAAAGTAATCAGGTCAATCAGAAATGTGGTGGAAACCCAGCTGAGAACATGAATTACTGCACATTCTGGACCACCCAAGACCAGAAATGAAAAAAATAATAAAAGCCCTATATCCTAGTAACACTATAGCTTTTATCATTAGGGTTAGAATTATAGTTGCAGTGAAACTATGGAAACAATACAGGGTTGTAAATGCTTCCCATTGAAATCTACATTTATTTTTTAGTGTGTGTGTGTCCTATTGCCGTATAAAACTACTGCAAAAGTTCAGCTAGGGCTGAGGGTCACATCCTCAACGGATGCAAATGTGGAACAGCTCCAGCGCTGGGAGGACTCGGCCCTTTGTTGAATTAAGTTCCAGCTAGAGACTGATTTTTTTTTTCCTCCCTCAGTTTATAGAAAAATCTATTTGGGGCATTTGTGTAAGTAAGTGGATGTGATTTCTTTTTCAAGGATGTTTGGAAATGAGAAACTGAACACTAGGAGAGGTCTTGAGATTTGTTAGTGTCCCTTTCCCCCCACCCCCCCTTAAGCAGCTGTGAAAATAGTCTAGCTGGAACAAACAAGTGGATTAAAATGGAGATATTTCACAAGTGCAACTTCTGTACCCAGGCACCTCTCACCAATCTCTTTGAATTCACTACAACCATAGTGACACAAAAAAAGAGGGAGCGAGCGAAGGAGAAAACTCCTTCCAGGCTGTACAAAAGGCTCAGATAGGGCTGCAAACACTCTCTACCACTTACAGGTTCACTGTAATCTCATAAAACAACTGGCCCATCCTTCAGGTGAGGTGAAATGGGAACAATCCCACTCTGCCATAGTGGAGCCAGATGCAGATGTGGCCCAGCTGAGACCAGAAGCTCTCAGAGAATAAGTAATGTGAGAAGTCTGAAATGCAAGGGGTAAGTTAAAATCCGTGTCCTAAGAAGCCACATTTCAGACACTGACATCAGCCAGGGAAGTCTAAAACTGTCACCTTCCATTTGGGCTCCACCAAAAGACACCAAGATATGTAATCTGGACAGTGCTTGGAGCTAGACAAGCCAAAAACAGATGCCTCCTCTCACCCTCTTCAATTAAATCTAAAGAGCTTGGAAACCAAAAGGTTTTTTACATTGAGGATGGTCAAACACTGGAACAGGTTGGCCAGAAAGATTGAAGAGTCTCTGTCCCTGGAGATGCTCAAAACTCAGATAGACAAGCAGATCCTGAACAACCTGCTCGTTTCCCCTGCTTTGAGCACGACGTTTGGAGTAGATGATCTCCAGAGGTGTCCTCCAACCTCAACCACTGCATGTGAAAACTTTGCCTTGGTCCTGCCCCAACCTGAAATAGGCTGAACAGCTCCCTCCTCTTTGGGACGTGGCCAAGAAAATTCTCTGAGGGCAGAGACTGGCCAGCCAGCATCCTTCAGACTGCATTGGATGAGCAGGGACATGCAAATCCCCAGCTCCACAAAGTTAGTAACACGGGACCCCAAACACTGCCGCATGCAACCTCCAGCTAGACGCAGCCTGCATAGCTCTGAGGACATGAATATGTGGAAGTTTTTTTCTTTTTTTCTGGTTTTTTTTTTTTAATCTGTTTTTAGACAGGAACGTGGGGAACTGAGTAGCAGGGTCACGCTCTCTTCCTCCTGTGGTCTGCCTCAATCTAAACACTGGCCACAGTAGAGTCCAAAGCACGTTCTGCTATGGTAATAAAAAGATCATGGTCATTTCAAAAGCAATTAAGCCCTCGTAATCGATTGCGCTTTTACCGCAGCCATCCTTGCCCTTGAAGCACACACCCGAGTGGAGAGGAGTTGACGGACATTTTCACATGCCCTGCATGCCACTCTAAAGTCTTCTCTTTCTATTTCTGGCTAGTCAGATCCCAAAAGACTTCTAAAACCAAAATGTTATAAAAGCAAATCCCTAAGAGGGGGCTGCTTTTACTGCCTCATCACTGTCACAGAAAATGAGAGGGAGAAGACCGCAGCGGTTCCAGTCATTCATAGCAAGGATGACTAGATCATCAGGAGAGGATTATGGCTCTGTGGCCTGGACCAACCAGCAAAGCTGGGCTCTGATCCCGTGTCAGGGCAAATCCTATCAAGGCTTATCGTCCTTCTTTCACATGGGTGGTGCATGCCAGGAACTGCCAACTCAGATGGTATCTTCACAGTCACTTCCAGGCAAATGGAAGCATGCTCTTTCCACGCTTGGTGCTGAGCAGACGCTCTGCAACATGGTGCTAAGTGATAGTGCACAAGACCTCCTGTTCAGACCTGACCAGCTCTCTGACATCTATAAAGCACTAGATATATGAGACCTTGGTTCCAGTTCAGTTCTGCTACACTTGCTCTTCACCCCTAAAAACTGAGCATTAGAAATCTGACAAGAACCATCCCACCGCCTACATCCCCATGTCTTGGCAGAGGGAGGATCACAGCTTTCCCACTGACATGGCAGGTAGCAAGCAGACCTTTACAGATTCCTTGAAACATTCTACCCCAGAAGCCAAGAGGTTTCTTACTGAACAGGTAACATGACCAACCAAAACCCGCTGAATTCAGCTGCAAAGTTGTGAGATCGGCATCAAGAGTACACGGCATATTTATATTCCTTTGTAAGAAAGAAAACAATATACCTTCCAGGTGTCCTTGCTGTCTTTCTCCATTTTGCAAGCCCATGAGATACCACATGTGAGACTCAATGTAATGGGTCACAGTCGATCACCCTCCTCACCAAGCAATCACTGCCTATCCTCCTCTACCTTCCCCTAGGTGTATTTAAATCCACGATCCTCTGTCTGAACCCTAATGGATGTGGACAACAGATTATTTCTTACCACCGCAGCAGCTTTAACATATTGATAGGTTTGTATCATATTTCATCTACTTTTCTAAACTGAACAACCCACTTCTTTCAACCCTTCCACACAAGCCCGATGTTTTTTGCCTGCAACCAGTTATATTACTCTGAACTCTCTTGTAAGGCCTTCACTGCATACAGGCCAACTGAAGGACCCCTTCATGTGCCTTGTGACACTTGTGCGTCCCACCAGGCTGTTCACTTTTTCTTTTGCATGAGCACACCTCAGTTGACTCGAATTTAGTTTGTGCTGGACTCTCAATCCCAGATTTTTTTTTTCTGCAGAGCTACTGTCTAGGTCCCCTTTTATATTCACAAAGTGATTTTTCCTACCAAATGTTGCCCTTTACCAAAATTCTTCTGCTCAAATCATGTTTTGCCAAGCTCATTTATGTCCTAAACCTGCTCCCAGCAACTCTTCAGGGACACCTTCAAAATTAATAGACAAGCTCTCCTTCCATCATCCCAGGTGGTAAGAAAATAATTATAGAGCAATGAGCCCAGGGCAGAGTCCTCAAGATCCCCCAAGCTGCATCATGAAAGTTTGACAACGAAATGAGGATAATTACTCACTGAGTATTATTTCAAGCCAGCCTTACAGCGTTGTTAGAGAAGATTTGTCTCAGCGAGGCTTTCCTAGCTCAGTTACAAGGCAACAAAGCTCCTGTTTTCTTTCAAAGCCTTTTGAAAATGATAGTCAATACAACAGTCTTAGCCTTAAATTACTATGTATACATACATACGTATATGTATCTAAATAAAATAATCAGAGAGCGAGTGAAGGTTTGCTGGCAGCCTGAGGCTTCCCTCTGACCAGATGTACCCCATTCATTTCCAGTAAAATTCCATGGAAGCCACTGGCATCCCACTGGGATGTACTAGGCCCATACTAAGTTGCTAAAATAACAAGAAAGATTTGCATGCATTCTGCTGTAATCTATCACTTCTCACTTTTTTTTTAATAGTCACTACAGTATCAAAGCAAAACATGACAGTATGGAAATGCAGGGTCACAGGCCAGCTTGCTCCTGCTCAGCATCCTCAACCTAATGTGCTGGGTCCCCTTACGCTCAGCTGACACATTTGGAAATTTCTTGGCCTAATCCTGCACCATCTGCACTGAAAACAGGCTGCTATATTATAAACAGAAGGGCCTGGAGATAAGCCTGACTCAAAAGCTCCAGTTCTAGATGCCCCCAAAACTTTTGTAAAATCTCCCGAGAAACCAACCTCCAAACTGCATATCTCACAGTCCCTGCCTTTGACCTCTGCTCCCCTGTGACGAGTAGGGGACATGAGCAGTACATCAGCTAGGCGCAAAGCGGAGCTGGCTGCCCTCGTGAAGTATCTCTGCCTAGGACTCTATCATCTCCTCCCACTCATTCATGCCCTCCATACTGCAGCCTCATCATCCCAGACCCCTAATCACTTGATATACACGCTGTCCATAAATTAGGAGACATCACATTGTTATTTGGGGCACTGAACAAGATTACTGTGCAATTACACCAACGAGCCACCTTTATCTCCAGGCTTGAAATCATGCCTTTACTTAAAACACTTTAAATCAATAAAATTATACTGTAGCCATCGACAGTACATACAGTTTTGCTTACTGGAATGACCCCCATTATGTTCAACGGGAGATATGTTTCTGCCTGATTCAAGCACAGTAAACAGACTTCAAGTAATGGCAAATGTCAAGTGGTTTCAGGAGGAAGTAATTATAAATCATTCATGACACCCTGCTATGTCCTAGCTGTTGGTTGGCTTACTCCTCCTGATTAGTGCTACTTTGCATATGACTCAGACCAGTGCAGCAGTGATTGAGGCCCCTCCAGGGAAAGGAAGATACCCTGAAGCACAAAGGCAGGTGGGTTGGCTACGATGGGAGAAACGTTACAGAGGTGTGAGAGAGGTGCATAAAATCCTGAGTAGCGTAGAGAAAGTGCACAGGGAATGATCAAACCATCTCTTCCTACTTAATAAACATTAAAAGGAACCAGCAGGAAGCAGAATAAAGAGAAAACAGAATTCTTCACATGGCATGTAGTGAAGCTGCGGAACTCCCCGCTGTCAGAGGCTGTGCAAACAAACTTTCTGTGGGCTTCACATTCATCTCCAGGACCAAGGGCCTCAGAGCAAACGATGGAGATGGAGGGCTAGACTTCTCATCCTCCACAACAGCAGAGGAAACAGATACAGACAGGTATCATCTGCAGCCTGGCTCCATGGCTGAAGGCACCACTGATGCAGCATTGACAACACTACTCTTCTCCATGAGAGCAGAAAGCAAATCAGCTCCCAGGTCTGGATGTGATGGAAAAAGTGAGGAGCAGCCTCAGGGAGGACGCAGCTGACTACCTGGCTGCCACAGCAGTGGGAGGCAGAGGACCCGTTCCCCAAGTAGCAGCCTTCAGCCCCAAAGCCACACGTATGACACAGGACCAGAGCAGGACTCGGGCAGACACTTCCAAAGGAGAGTCTGGGGAACCCAACCTCACCCAGAGTGACTTAAATTCTCTCTCGACAGCCTTGTTGCTGTCTCAGGACACGCAGAAAATTTGCAAGCAGCTCTGAGTAAATGGGGATTGTCTGATACAGTGACAGAGCCCTGATTTAAACAGGGTGCTAATTAACTTCATGCATTTGAAGTTAGGCAAATGCTGAGCATCCCTGTTGAATCAGGGCCTACACACAGCATTGAGATAGCTTCAGCCTGAAGAAGTAGGCTGGAAACATCTAACAAGAAGAGGATTTCCCATGATAAATCTGGTACTTCCTGCTTCTGGCTGTGCTGGGTTTACCACACAAATAGTCTTTCTCACAGTCCTTCGGCACTGCTCATTCCATTCTCAGCTGGG
The DNA here is from genome assembly GCA_013399475.1 of Chauna torquata. Classification (NCBI taxonomy): domain Eukaryota; kingdom Metazoa; phylum Chordata; class Aves; order Anseriformes; family Anhimidae; genus Chauna; species Chauna torquata. The sequence goes on along the minus strand of VXAL01002037.1, from coordinate 66,996 downwards.
CTCCAGACGCACAGAGGTGCAGGGAAAGGAAAATAATGAGACAAAGTTGGGACAGGCAAACCTCGTGGTGCTGGAGGCTTTTCAAGGCTCTCAGACGCTTTGGTGGGTTTGCAAACTGGGATAAGATTGTGAACCACTTTTTTCCTGTAATTTAAAATGTATGCTGTCCTTCGTGTACCACCAAGGGTGGCTCAGTTATTAAAGGCACAAACAATTATTGTTGGTGGGGTTTTCTTTTTTTTTTTTTTTTGAGGGGGGTGGGGTTTGGCCTCTACTATGCCCAGGGGAGAGGAGGAACCTGGACCACCTACCCTTAGATGGGTAGTCACAGAATATTGCGTATAGTCCATACCCTGTATTTTCCTCCTAGTGCTCCCACTCTGGTGCCATCTGCCATCACTGTCCCCATAGTCGCTCTATGCAAATATTCCTTGTTTTCAAAAATGGGGATGATCCTAGAGTTGTAACACTCACACCCAGATCTGGAAATGATCGGGATTTTCCCCAAGGTCTGGCATCCCATTTCATGTCCATTGTAGAGAATGACCAGAGTGGAGACCAAATTATACCCTTGATGTAAGTTTGAGTCTCGCAGGGTGCCAGTGGTTTTGGCACTGTTTCCCAGTACGAATTCATCTTCTGCTTATATGGTTCCCAGATCCCAAAGATTTTTCCTTATTCTTTTACACAGCTGCAACCATACATGAGTTTCATCCCTTAATCCTGCAAATTCACCTTAAATGATTCCTTCTCTTCCCTTGTTTGCAATTCATCCGCTATTTTTCAATAGCAGTGATTGTCCTTATCATATTAAATCTCTTCTCAGGCACTGTTTCTCAGCCTTCCCCGAAGTTCAGTCCTTCCAGCTTTTTCAACATGACCTGCCTTTCTCTAAAACCTGACTTGTTGGTACCTTTGTACAACATCAAGAAGTCAGTGCTCGTTGTGCTCATGCCTACAGAAGTCTGCCGCTCCAAGCTGGATGGGAGGTCTTAAAACAGCTATTTTGTTCCCTGCCTTTGTCACTGTGTTAAGAGCTTGAATCTCATCTGCTGCTATCACCTTAAGGTCACTTTGAGACATGTTGTGTTTCCAGCCCACCCACCCCCCACCACCTCTAATTGCACAAGTTAAGATTGCTTTCAATTTTAATTTCCTTCCTTTTGATGGTTTCATACCACTCTTAACATGACTTGAACATGGGTCGGGGAGGGGGGGGGTTGTTGGGTTTTTTTGGTTCTTTTTTGTTTTTAAGCTTCTTCTGAATATCTCCACTGACCAGTTATTGATTTAACCTACATTCACAACGTACAGCTAAGAAAGTGAGACTAAATGATTGAGCATTCATTAGAAACAGATCAAGAAGAGACTATGTTAACATCCCCCCTGACTGCTGTGCTTATACCCTCACATCTGGCCACTAAGTGCCTCTATAAATCAAATATGGCATAAAAGGATGAGGAAAGCTGTAGGGTTGCAGCAGGCAAACACTGTCTCTGCTCCACCGATGGTTTATCTCAAAGGAGTCTGAACACAGCCAAGCCAGCGCCAGCTTTGTTGACTTTCTGCTGGTGCAAATATCTCCCTGTCTTTTCTTCAGCACCCCTTCAAATGATCCCTCTCTGCTTCCCAAATCCACAGCCACCCTGCTGGGGGCTCCCCCAGCATTAGCAGAGACACCTAAAACAAAGCACAGCCCAGCCTAACACTGAGCCTTGCAAGGTGGAAATAACTTTGTCACTCCCTGCATAAATATATACAGAGTATTGCTCTTCTTGTTCAGCATCAGGAGAAAACCTCCCCCTAACTGCCTCTCATGCCTCCCTACCACCAGTCTCTGCATCAACCTCAGTTCTTCTGATGTCTTCAGCATCTGTGGCGTTGCTCCGAAGAGCACAAGAAAGCCTCACGTTGGGCTGGACATCCCATCAAAACTGCCCTTGAAACACGCAGTGTCCCCATCACTGAGCACACAGCCCAGACAGATCTAGCATCTATTTTGTCCAACACGACCATCACACTACGCAGCAGGCTGAAATAAAGGATTAACCCCGGCCTTCAGTTACAGTTTACTGTCCCACGTTAGGGCTATAAATTCTTTACCCATTTAGATATATAGCTATGAAGTTAAACTGGATGTTTACTTCCTCTTCACTATAAAATTTTCTACTTGATTCATTTTATTAGACTGTGCAAATCTCTTCACTAATACTGTTTTATAGGCATTAACACATTTTAGGACTGTATTCTGAATTTTCTACCAGTGTAACCCAGATCAGATTTGAACAATTGTATTTCCAGATGCTTTTTGTTTACCTGAATTTTTCTTAAAGAGACATATCGAAGCTCAAAAAAGCCCTGAGCTTGTATTTTTGGCCTTAACTTACACAGGTCCAGGCCAATTCAAAGTATTTCTAAAGACTATAGAATTCCCCACCTCGATTTCCCTGTATACAAGTTTCTTGAAGATCAGTGATCCAAAACGGAAGTCTGGCTCCTCTTTTTTTTTTTTTTTTTTCTGTTTGTTTTGTGGAAAGCCCTGTTTCTCCTTGATCATTTTGGTAATGTTTTCTCCTGATCACCTCCACAAAACTTCAGTATTTCTAGTTCTTTTCCAGCATCTCCACTCTCCAATTGACAGTGCTGCTGAACGCTTCCCTTTCTGGGTCCCTGTTAGCAGGTCTGCCCAAGGGTCACGCATGGCTGGATTTGCTCTCACGGAGCCCTCCACTACTGCTGTGTTGGTTCAGAGTGGGGATGGTGCACTCAGGGCTGAGCTGGCTGCCTGGCCGAGTCCGCAGTCCCTTGCAAACTGCTCCCTGAGCCTGACACCAGGGCAGCAAGAGCAAAGCTGTGAGCAACCAGGAGCTACTTAATGACAGCTGAGAGTCTCTCCGCAGACCCAGGAAGGCGGACAGATCAAGGCCACAACATAAGGTTAAAGCCTGTCCTTAATATAATAAAAATAAAATAAAAATGAATTATATCAACAAATATAAAAATATAGAGTTATTATTGAAACAGTGACCTGAATTAGTCAGAAACAACAACTTTATGTTATTGCATTGCCACCAGTCATAAAAGCACTCCTCTCCACTTGTCCCATCCCGAGTCCGTGTTCACCCAGCTGCTGCCTCTGCCGTGGGTCTGAGCAGCCAGGACATGGCTAACAGAGGGGGGGGTCCCCACTTCCAAGGCTGTCCAGGGGCACAGGACCAGCAGCCATCAGCACAGGCTGGCAAAGATAAAACCAGAGCAGCAGGGGAAACTGCCAACAGCCAGAAAAGCATTTGCCAAATGCCACCCAATGAGCCTGGACAACGAAGGAAAAGCAACCGGTAGCCCGGTCCCCTCCATAGTGCAAAATCTCAGTGCTTCAGTAAGCCTCATGCAGACAGATTTGCAGGCCCTGCAGAGCTCGAGCACAGCAGCACACAGGGGTAGGGAGTGTTGGGAGGATTTGCAGTCTAATTCAGTGGACGTCATTTCAAGAGCAATCTCATGTCAGAACAACTCGATGTAAGCAAATTTATGGAGGGTTTGTTGCTTCCCCCCACAGAAATGAAGAGGGGGAGAGAGAAAGAGAGAAGGAAACTTCTATGCTCCTACTGATTAACCACAATGCAAACTTCATAAACGTGCTCCTGACCTCCACCACAATGCGTAGACTTGAGTCATTCCAATAAAAGAGGAAATGACACTTTGCCACAACATTACTAAGTCCACATCCCATAAAACCATTCAGGGAAGGAAGAAAAAAAAAGAAAAAGAAAAGAGCGAAAAGCAAGAGTAAAGCCAGGCAATTATCTGTTATTAACCCAGCCCTGAGTGGTATCACATTGCTCCTAAAAATAAAGGCAGAGCAACAAAGCTTGTTTGTGTCTCCTGTGTCCTTTGTGGGTTCCTCATTATTCTAATGAGCTGCTGGAAAATGCACTTCGGTTCCATCCCCGTCGGTTATTTCACTGATCACCCTGCTTTCATTTCCACCTGGCACCGCAAGATGTTTTACAATTAACACTTTGATCCTTTCTTTTTCTTTCCTTTTTTTTCCTCCTCCAACTAGCCCAGGGACGAACACAGACAGCCACTTTGGGAGGAGTCGGCAAAGCTCATGGACCAGGCTGCTCCCACATCTCACACGTGATGCCCGTCGCGCATCCCTCTCTCGTGGGGAGCAGGCTGGGCAGGGTGACAAAGCACATGCCTTCGCCGGTGACGGCCGCACCCCCGCAGCCGGTACCAAAAAGAAACCAGGAAGAATTTAAGAATAGATCAGTGTAATGTCTGCCACGTGGGTCTGGGAGCAAAATGTGGAAGGGATGGAGCAGGGCAGAAAGGCGGCCGTTGCACAAGCAAACATGCTGTGGCTTGGTTGTTTTCTTTCTGTCGCAGTGAGTCACACTGCTCATTGCAAGTCACAGACCGCCTTTTTGCATGTGGAGAAAATAAAAATGAAGGAAAATCTTATTTGGTTCAATGAACTTCCCTTGCCATCCTGTATCCCAGCCTTCGCAGCCATTATTCCGTGCTGACCATCCCTCCGAGCAGGGGTGCGTGCGTGCCATGTACACGCTCCTGGTCCCTTGCAAGGTGCTGGAGCACGTGGCACAGAGCATCACCAGCTCTCATGGGGGAACCAGATCCCCTCTGTGCTGGCAGCAGCAAAAACCCACGTAACCCCATCCTAGAGCCCACCCTCTGCCCTTGGGGGTGCCAGCTCAGCGGTGATGTCCTCTGGACTAAGAGCATCTTTGCCCAGGGGCATCTTTTCTTTGGGTGGAGAAACGGACCATGGTGGGGTACGATATGTTAAATATTGCTACATATTTAGTAATGGCTATTTCTGCCGCAGGATGGGAACGGAGCTGCACAGCACCAAGCACAAAGAGGGCTGGCAGCTGCAGTGCAATGGATGTGCAAAGAGGTGCACCTCATCATCTGTCAGCTGAAGCCAACGGAGGGGGCTGATATTTCAAGATTTGAGTATTAGTCCTCAATGAAATTTGGGCTACTAAACACACTTTTTGTCCTCTCTTCAACAAACAGTATTTTCTCATAACTGAGTTACTTCCTTTCCCACAAAAGTGCTTTTACATCTTTTAAAAAAATTGGAAAAGATACCAAAATTGCTACAGAAAGATTTTGTACACCCCAAAGACCCAAGTCTTTAAAGAATTTGGAGGGATTTTTTTTTTTTTTTTTAGTAAAATACAGAAAGTAGTTCAAGCCATACTTAAAACAATTTCAGCCCCTCTAGAAAATGAAAAGAACTAGCATTTCATTTTTTTTTTTCTTCAGGAAAACAGATTCCTGGCTGACCTGAATACTAGTGCTGGTCATAAAAGAATTGACAAAGGGCATTTTAGCAAAGACTTTCCTCACAAACTTGATTTATGGGGAAATTTTACTAAGGGGGGTGGGGGGGGACAAAGAAAGCATTTCTGTAATGTCCTAACGTTTTTTTGTTTTCACAGTTACAATATTTGTCATTTTTAAAAAATCAAAAACCAAAATCAAAGTGAAATGCTTCAGATTATCTAAAGAAAACCTTTCAACTGACACTACAGTTCTGAAAATCCAGTCTGATAGGAAGTTCCACATTTTAGTTCATTGGGGCTAATTCAGGATTTCAAAATATTGATTCCTCACCATTTTATTGAGAAAATGTTGGTTCTTCCAACACTTAAGTTAGAGCATAACTTTACTACAGTTCTATCTGAATGAGGGTATTTACAAGGGTAAACTCATGCACACACACTTGTGTTTACAGGGTCAGGGCTCCTGGTAACTTGCTGACATTCAGTACAACCTATAGTACTGTACAATGCTCGCTTTATGTACACCAGACTTTGACCTTATTCATCAAAATACCCTTCTGACTTTGCTCCAAGGGCTTTTATGTTCTTTGAAAACAATAAAAATTCCCTTTTATGACATTACAACTTTAATTTCAAAGTGTGATGAGTGAATGTGGTGTTGTTCTCCTTATTAAGGCACAACAAGCTCGTATGCTGTTGCTCAAATTATTTTTACTTCAGGTTTACATAGCCCTGATACAACAAGCAGATCAGGGTCCAAAGTGCAGAGCCAGGACACGCAATCTCAAACCCCGCCTTCCAAAATGGACGATGACTTTGACCTCTGCAGCCATAACCCACTGGAGCAATTCTTACCCTACGAGGGCTTCTTTGCTCAGCAAAGCCAACAGCTCTGTGGCACGAGCTCCTCAGGTCCCAGAATCACAGGAACACAGACATCACAGTTTCAGCTCTTTCAAAACATCACTTTCTAGTCCCCATGGATGCAACAAAAGGCTTTGAAATACAATAGCCCGGCGGCGCAAAGGCAATGGATACCAAAATGTCTTTTGGGGTGAGGGTGCGCTACTGAGCTCAAAATTCCCACAGTCATCAGTGCAGAGCAGGGAGGAGTGAAAAAGAGCCTGGGGCTCCATTCAGCCCAATCCAAAGTTCTTTGCTCCCTTAGTTTTAAAAGAGATTTGCTCAAAGGGTTGTTTGTTTGTTTCCTTAAAAATATTCCAAAACAGGAAAAAAAAGCAGATTGTCATTATGAAAAAAAAGGTCACACGCATAAAGCTTCACAGACATCCTAGCTCAAATTTTAAGCATGCTAACCTCCCCTGCACAAGAGTTCGAACAATGCCGATTCAGTTCCAAGGCCAAAGCTGTGTTAGTAAAGGCTTGCTGGCACCGCTTGCGAGCCTACCTTCCTCAACTGGCAAAAAGGATGCTTCCGTTGGGGTAATTTATACCAGTTTCCCTAAGGAAATCCACTGTTAACAGCGAAAGTGCTGTTTTGCCAGGAAAAGCTATAACATTTATGCAGCATTTGCCAACACATATATATTTAAAAAATTCTTATGAAAAGCTGTGCCTCACTGCAATGCTGTTCCACTGACAATGATTTGGCTTGAAGCGCCGAGTGGAGATACAAAAGGCATTATTATACAAGACAGGGACTGGCTCCAAGCTCTGTAGAAGTAATTGAAGATAGGAAATGCTGAAAGGCAAACTCAAAGCACGTACATAATCCAGGAAAATGTTGCAAACTGCTTCTTTGAACAAGGAGGAAACTCAGCCCTGAACTAGGTCCTCAGCTGGTATTAACTGGTACAGCTCCACTGTGGTACATTGGTGCGAACATAGCACTGAAAGTTTCCTGTTTTCAGGTTTCCATCTTTGGGGAGTTTTGTTGTTTTTTTTTTTTAATTTGGAGGGAGGCTACCTGCCATCTCTGGGCTCTCCTGCAGTATCTTCAACTGCTGTGAGAAAAGAAGAGGAGGTTCAAGGCTCCTGGGACCTCAAATATGATCAAATGAAATCAAGGAGAGATGGGGCCCCAAAGAGGACATCTCCTTACACGTGAGGAAGACCTTTAGCTTGGATCTCCTTGGTGTGAGTGAAGTAAAAAGAACAAGAGAATGGACAAGGGGCGAAGAGGGAAGGAAGCAGTCAAGGTGGAGGGGATAGATGGTGAACAGAAATTCAGAGGGAGAAAAGAGATGGCAAAAAACAAAGGGTGAAAAAAAGGCAGATTAAGAAATAGGAATCGGAGGTGGAGGAGGGAGAAGGGGAGGGATGGGCAGTGATAAAGGGAGCAGGGTTAAAATGAGTAAACAGAGAAGGCATAAAGAGAAGGGTTCGGGTTAAAGGAGCAATTGCCCTCTGGCAAACATACTGCAGTGTAAATGGAAACACGTATGTCAACAAGGAGAGTCCTGAGACAGGCTGGAGAGGAAGTGGCTTACGTGACTTGAGCTTCTGCCGGGAACCATTGCAGCCTTCTCCCTCCACTCCACCACCACCCCAAGTCACCCCTTTCTGCAGATGCTGGTGCACCCACTTAGAGCAGGGCACTGTCAGAGTGGTGCCATGACTGCAGCTCTGCCCAGCACCACTGCTGGTGGGGTGAATCTCACAGCTACCCACAGCTACAGCCGCTACCAGACTTCACCCAGTTCAAAGCAAGATGCATCATGGCCTTTCAAGATATAAACACACGACATTTTCTCGGGCAGCTTCATGCTCTTGAACTCAAAGGAACTTCAGAAATATCTGATAAGCACACAAAAAAGTCTCTAGCCACCTATAGCTGATTGCAGCCAGAACCTCAGCTCATGTCCTCCAGAAGTCCTGGCCATTGCTTAAGACCAGAATCCTTCATTTCACAGTCTGAATTGCAGCAGTCAGGACCCAAGACCCTCAGAAACATCTGGAAGCTAAACACGAACTACTTTTCCAGTTCCAGCCAGCCTTTTAAGTGATCCATCCATCTGGTAGCTCCTCCAGACATTTCCCAGAGCACTTCTGGTACTTTCGGTGTTCCTTCTCCTTCAAGAGAAAGCTTAGGGAGTATAGCAGCAAGACTGCTAGAACCATGATCTCCTTCCATCGGCAAGGGCTATCTGCAGAGACTACCATCATTGCTACCCAAGCCTTGTTACAGTCATTTGGGAGTTTTGCCCTGATTGGACATCTTCAGCTGGGGAGCCACACATTCAGGGAGGCCTACTCTGCATGTGTTGCCTATTCCACCAAAACCTCCTGATTTACTGTGCATGCACAACAGGGATATGCTTCCTCATGGCACTGGACCTAAACTGCCCAGGATTTCCAAGGAACTCAACGTATGCCAAGAGAAGCACCCTGGGTAAAGAAACCCTTGTGTATGCTAAGGATTGAGCCTTTTGGGCTGATGGGATCTGTGTGCACTGGTTTCTGTGGCCAGCGGCACAGAGGGAAGTGCAATGACTTAGTATTTACGCTCAGATGCCTTTTCCTTGCCCAGAAGCATGGAGCACAAGTCTAGGGCATGGCTCAACCCAAAGTGTGTCTTGGTCACCATCCACCTTAGTGATACCTCACTGCAGTACAGTTACTCCTGCGTGACAACAGCCCACATCAGCAGAAACACTTTTATCCCAGTATTAATACAGCTGTAAGCAGTATTGCACTGTTTTAAAGACCCAGTAGGGCTGCAGAGATGATGTATTGGTACAGACAAGCTCTTAGACTACCGCACAGTTAATCTGCACATCATCAAGATATTGACAACAGATCTATTAACTGCTAAGGAGGTTACTGTGGAGAAGCTGACATATGGTTACTTCCACAGCACTAAACTCCTTACAAGGACATGTTTAATACACAGCACATCATGTGTTGTAGGTGGCTGTTCCCAACAACCATTCATCTTTCTTCACTTATGCAGTTGTGACTTCCGTTTGAAGTGTTAAGAAACTTTTCAGACATCCTCCATTGCTTTGTTGAGTACAGATGTGTGACCAGGATCATTAATGCCTTTACGCAAAGGCCTTTTTGCCTATTAACAATAACCTTTAAATGTGTGGAATCCAACTCTTTGCATTAAGTCAAGCTTGAAGATGACACAGCTATAAACTCAGTAGATAGATGGAAGTTCAATCACAGACACTGAATCTTTTTGACATTTAAACATTTCTACTCCAGAACACATGACAATCCTTCAAACAACCATGTTGTTTTATTTTTACAAGGACACCAATTAGCCTGTGTTGTTTAGGTTGGTAATACTTGCCATGTATAAACTTTCTTAGCACATGGCAAGTGAAAACAAATAACTTCCATCAGACATGCATTTTCTGTGTCAAAAGGGCGAAGGAAAATTAAGTGGCATTTCTGTAATAAACTGCCTCTAGACTTCCTTCCCAGAATCTGGAAAGAAACATTCAAAGGTAGAAGCAGAAATGTACATACTGGCCCCAAAGTAATTCTCCAGTGGGTACTTTCGCCGAATGAGTTGTGTTGTTGTAGCTGTGATGGTCTGAAAATAGAGGAACAAGGTTTCTAGACAATCTTTTCCTGGATCAGCTGATACAGCTAAAGAAAACAAGCTTTGGGCACAGAGTTTTATAAATTCTATTCACATGAAGGGTGTCTTTCCTTGCAAAGCCTTGATGCCAGCCCTTGTGGCTCTCCAGTCGCTGAGGTTTTACAACAGTTTTGCTTTTTTCTATGCTACAAACTAACCAAGCACTCCTAAGAGGGTGGTCTAGCTCTTCAGAAGACCTGGGTCCAATTCCCTTTTGTCACAAGGGACTTGTAAGGCTTTGGGAAAGTAACTGAACACCCATTTCTCCATCAGCTATAAAGCAGGCTGGTAGCACTCCTACCCCAGCCAGGTAAGAGGGAGCAGGGAGGCAGCAGCACGAAACAGGCCAAAAGCAGATAAACCACAGTGCTGTAATCAGCACAGCTGGGGATGGGCCTCCTCTCAAGTACACTGAGCACTCTAAAATGATGTACCTGAACTACTCTGGTCTTCCAGGCGACAGCAGCAGTCGCCTCAGCTACCTGAAGTACTCTTCTGCTTAAGATGCAGGTGCCTCACCAGGCTGCTTCGGGAGCCAGAGAGGAGGAACAGAAAAGATGCCTTAAGGGGGAGCAAGTTGCAGCCCTCGTGGTTTTATTGGGATTTTATCTCACCCGTGAAGTTTCATCCTGCTGCTCTGGAACTCTTTGATCAACTTAAATGCATTGCTGCACCAGGATACAAGGATGCATATCCTTCCTACACCACAATATAACCAAAGAAATAATTTCCTTCAAGATCAGACCACAAAATAACCAAAGAAATAATTTCCTTTAAGATCAGAGAGAATCAACCTAATTCTTCAGGAAAAGACTAGTATTGCTGGATTTTAAGGCAACAGATATATCATAAGCTTCTGTGAAAGGGAAGCTAGGGAGCTGGGCAGCCGCTGAATAACCAAGGACTCTAGCAGTCACAAGCAATCTATTCATGTCATTTTTAAATAGCCCATTTTCTGAGCACAAGATATTGGTCTCCTTTCAGAAAATGTAAATGCGCTGTGCTACAGAACTCTTTCAAAGACAGATGCACAGAGCTGTTTGTTCGGTGTCCATAAGCCAAACAAACAGTTGCATACTGTTACCTTCAATATAAGTCTCTCTTCTTAAGACTCTGGCCAAGAAAAATATTATCCTAGCTAGTTTGTTATGAAAATGTTTGAATAAAAGAAGCAACATCAATAACTTATGTAAAAACTTCAACCTTTAATCAGCTGAGCTTTAATAAGGTTTGAGATAACAGCACAAGCATTTTGCCAAGAGTATAAAAATAATCATAAAATATTATAATTGATGTGCTGTTCTGGTTTATTACATCTCACAAACTAGATAGTTGATTGCATGGAAGAAAACATTTTGGACCTTATGTTAACATGTTGTAATAATTAATAGCAATTATTTGGATTTGAGGAATTTCAGTGAACCACCCCCCCACCCCACCCCCAGCAGCCTGTACGAATTTGGCCAAATACTCAAATCTCTCTGAAATCTAACAACACTATTTATGGCACAGAGATTTGGCCCATAGGGTTTTGAAAGAAGTGGAGATGGCAAAGCCTAATTCCTGCTCAATTTAAACCCTCAAAATAGAAGGAAAAAAAAAAGCAAGCCCCAAACTGCAAATAAACTCTTGACAATAAGTTACACCAAGTTGTTTCCTTTTTGGAAGGTAGTGAGCTGCAAATAATTGCTAATAAAAGGTTCACTGTGTTTGGTGAATACAAATCTTTATTTAGTGGCTGCAGAGCAAGTCTTTTTCTTGCTCTCTTGACAGTTTAACTACACGCCAACAATATTTGCTTAAAGTCTTTGGCTCCATTAATCTCAAACCCTGCTATGCAGATTGCCAAAGCTGATGACAAACCCCGGTTAGCATGGATCATCTACTTGCCCATGACAGTATTTTTCCCATGACATTAAAAGGATGTTTTTTCCCCCAAAGAGGGCACAAGTCTACTGATTCTCAAGAAGGCTTGAAATGATAAGTCTATGGCTTAAGGTGAGTGATAGAGATAGCTGGGGACTACAGGGAAACAAGGAGGAGGAAGAATACCCTTGCACTCTAATTGGCTTTTTTGTTTGCTCACAGTTGCTTCTAATATGGACAGATCTCCATAGGAAAACACAAAATTAGCACCTGTTAGGACAACTTAACCTTCAGAGAGAAAAGCAAACATCCTTGGGTTGTCAGGATTTTGAAACAAAGGTTACAAAGGAGGTGGTTTTTATCTGGATTATTTTAACCCTTTCTTACAACACACTGCAACTTATTAAGGAAGGTCTTAAAGAGTTCTTCTGAAATATTGTACATGAACTAGCACCATAAAATGCGATACTAAGTTGCAATATCTGCATACCCTGAGTATCAGATGGGGAAAGCATGTGTATGTTAAACTTATCAAGGGAAACTGAGGCACGGTAAGTAATCACCCTGTGCCCTCTTCATGACTGGCAAAGTCACCAGTTGTCTCCAGTCTGAGTCCCACAGTTTACTAGAGAAGAGCTTGAAAGCATCCCTGCTGTGTCTGGTTTTAGTCACCCTCACTGATGACTGATAGAAGGCAAATGGGGCCAGTTCGTTAATGTTTTGGCAGAGTAACAGTGTGGGAACAGGGGATAGGAAGAGATGCCCTGGCCTCTCTCAGACATCCAGACCCCCACAGTATTTGTTCCATGGCCACACTCTCCTCTCAAGCCATGCTAGGAAGAAGGCATTAGTAATGCCCTTCCTCCAGCCCAGGGAGAGCAGCACCACTCAGAAGACAACTGTTCTCCTCTGCCCACCACACAGCTCGACTTCACAACAAGGTACAACGATGCTTTGTGCCCACTCACTCTGCTGAGCAGCACAGAGCTCAGCTGCCTCCCTAGACAGGAAGGGCATCTTGCAATGACTTCTCACTTTCTTCTTTGCTTACTTACAAAGAGCAAAAAGATTTCAAACAAGCCCATGAATTACAAAGCAGTTCTGCATGCTCCTTCCTGATTCACACGCAGGTGTTTTGGCTGAAACCGCAGCTGTCCTGTGTAACTGTGTCACCTGTCCCAGCAACCTGCTCCTACATGCAGATACCAAAATGCAGAATTCAGATGGAAATACAAGAAATCTAGTGGAAAAGCTGAGAAAGAATACAGAAGTACTTCCAAGCAAAAGCCATGGTGTTCAGCCATGGCTCTGGACAATGCATGCATGGTATGTATTACGTACACCTGGCTAACAATAGCATCACCTCCATCACCCTGCCCATGGCTTGTTCTTCATAGATAATGACTTGATTAAACTAAGGACTTCAGTGAAACTATTCAAATGTGAAAGCAGAAAGCCTGCACAGAACTCTGCAGGACGGTGACCTCAGTGAGTAAATTGAACTAAAGTGATTGTAAATGAGCTAACATCTTTCACTTAGCACTGCCTCCTGTTACTCTCCAACACAGGCACCAACCTCTCTCACACTGGAATCTTCCACTTCTCCATCAAAACCACAAGCATCTCCCAATTTTTCTACACTTTAACCCCAAAGGGGTTCACACTGTAGCTAACAGCCTCTGAGAGGACTGTAATAAAAACCGAGCGAGTCTTTGTTCTGATTGCAGATTAAAGGGAACAATCCGCAGTACAAATGTAAAATAGCTTTCCTGAGTTTTCTTTCCTCCCCCCTTTTTGAATAATCGGTATCTGCATGCGAAGGTTCAATGTCACCAAACATGAAGCTTGTGTACAAAAGCAGTGATCCTTGACTAAAGCACAGCATACTTAACAGCTCAAAAGCAATTGTTGTAAAACTTGATGGAATTGTGCCTGGCAATCGTATTTTATTGTCGTTTGTACAGGGACGCTTCAACATTTTCTGGGCTTTTTTTTTTTCTCCCCCCCTTAGGGAAGTGGTGGATATTTGATGAAGAAACTTGAGCTCAGGAGTTCACGGCCATATTTACTGTTTTCTCCAGAATGTACATCTTACACAAAATACAACCCAGGTGTTCAGAAGAGAAACACTTTCATTTATTCAGGTAAAAATATAACCCAAGGTCATATAAATGATTGACACAAGCTTGCACCGACTGCATGCAATATATAAAGGTCCAGTTCGACACAACACTGCATGTTTTTGTGCTTCGTACGAGGCTGAACCCAAAAATCTTTACAAGAGAAAAGGTACAAAGGAAAAGGAAAAAAGAGGTCCTGTAGCCAGAATTTGCCTGGGATGCAAGAAATCCAGGACATGCTCCTTCCACAGCCTGAAACAGAGCAGGGATTTAAATTGTCAGTCCTCATCACCCCATGAAGGAGCCTTCACCACCTCACTACCCCCCCTCCTGCAGCCTCTCCAATGCAAGCACAGAGTTTTTTTTGCCAGCTAGGTGAGTTATACACATCACATCTTCGCTCCCTTCTTTCCAAGGGGTAGAAATATGCAGGAATAGGAAGAGGAAAGACAAAAGACATGTAATTCTTAAAAACCTTCACAGAGCAGCACCAGGAAGGGTTATTTCCTTCTAGTAAATAATTTGGGGAAGAAAGAGAAAATGGTGCTGGCAGGGCACACACGTGATGAGCAGGAACAGAGCCGCAGGTTTCACTACTGTAAGAAGCCTGATGATCACCAAAGTCCAGGGGCACCCTTCAGCCCCTGGCCAGCCGCCACCAGATGAGATGTGATCCGTGGCCACTAGGTCTATATGGACACAGCTTTTGCAGCAGGGAGGATGGTCCCTACTACATCAGCACAGAAGATGGATGCCCGCTGTGGTGCGGGATGCTGCACCTGCTCAGGTGACATTCCCCCAGCAGCAACAGCCAGCAAGGAGACACCTCCATGGCCTGGGATACACATATTGCTCTGCCTGAGGCATAAACAAGAGCTTAGGAGCAGGTGGCTAGAGATCTGCAGGCTGGCTGGAAAAGGAGTCCCAGGAAAGCAGAGTTTTGCTGCCAAAGCCCCGGTCTCCAGATGGAGTCGAACACACCTGGGGAGGCAGCACCTTGCAGAGGGGCTTCTCCCGTGAGCCAGACTGCTACGGAAGTGACACCCTGGAAAGCATGCCTCACGCATCTTCCTGCCTCCGCTCAATGTGCTCGGAAGCATATGGCACATCCACAAACAGCAGTTTTAAATGGTTTTGTTTTGTGGTTTTTTTTTTTTTTAATGCTGGAATCCTTATCTGGACACCAGCTGTTTATGTACAAGGGCTTAAAACAGCACTTCTTGCACTGGGAGCAACCACACAGTATGTGTTTCTTTGCCTTAGAAGGAAGAACATATATATGTAGGTGACCAGCTGAGGTAGATAAATTAAAAGACCTAAAAGGAAACATGACCAGAAAGCACTTCTGTCTGCCAAGCACTGACCACAAGCTGAGACTGCCACATATCTGGGTTGTCTTCTATATACTCCTTTTTTAGCCCCTAAAAATGGTAATGTGGACCGAATATCACATCAGGAACTTCAGAATGTTCCTCAGCCTGCGTAGATGAGCAAATCTCTCCCCTCCAGTGCATATGCGCTAATCAATGCGATCTATGTGCATATGTTCTGTACACCATAAGTCCTGCATAGCCAGTACTTGTCAGACATTATACATACGGGTACTTCTGTACAGGATTTTCTGCATGGAGGGAAACCTTAACACTCAGTAAGTCAGCCACACAGCTGGAAGGGATCTCCAGACATCCAGTCCCCTCTACTGCAGCATCCCTGTCATCTCCCCATCCTCACCCCCCAAGCCCTCTCATGGTTAGATTAAAAAATGCTTCCAGGTTTAGCAATGAGAAAGAAAATAGGAATGCTATGACCCATCCTAAATGTCTGGGGTGCCCATGGGAGCAGTGGTTCCTAGTGCCCATGGGGCACTCGTGGCACCCAGTACTCAGATCACTCCCACCTCTGTGCATCCCAGGCAGAGACGCAGCCTCTCCTCAAGTGTTGAAACTGGGGTCCAGCTGCAGTATAGGGTAAGCATATGCATGTGTACACAGACACTCATTTATATGTACATACACCTATATAAAAAAATCCCAAAGACTTTGAGGGGAGGGAGGAAGAGGGAAATCCCTCTTTTAATCTGGACCTAAATGGGAAGACCTGGTTTGCACTGGAAGTGAGATTTCAGAAACGTAAGGAATGAATGGTCTGCTTTGTATCCGCAGCTTTGATATATCAGTTCCTTCAGTGACAGACTTGTTAATCTTTCCAATGTTGCTTTTTCAAAAAAGACAAACACAGTGGATAAATGCGAAGGGCCAACCACATCCCCTCCCATAGGAAGTCTCGCCACATGGGCAATTCTTCCAAGTAAAGAAAACAGCCCACTTTATTTACAGGGTAAATCATTTTGACTTATCTTGCAGGGGTTTGCTCATAGCAAACTGACAGTTTCCCCCTGTTGCACAGTAAATGGCTGACGGGGAAAATGTTTTCCTTCCCACCATGTAGAAACAACCAGCCAGAAGGGAGGAGGGGTCAGGGACTTCATTTTTCTAATACTCCATTAATGTTCTCCTGGCTGACAATCACTGCAAAGGCCTGAACTCACCACTCCAGGCAGCTCAAGCAAGAAATCTGAATCTCTACAGGGATTTTTAGCTAAGTACATTGACTCAAGTTAGAACTTTTGGTCTTGAAGGGTAAGGTAACTATTAAAATTATTTCCAAGTAAGTGGCGTTACTCTAGGAAAAAAATAGTACCTGAGGTTTCTCCCTTTTTTCCCCATTTAAATCCTTGCTCTCAAGAAAAAAAATGATTACATCTTTATCACCTAAAATGACAGGACAGCAGAGATAGGAAGTTTTTAAAGGTGTAATATTCCCAGATTCATTGATTTCTTATACAATTTTTTTCTCCACTGTGATCCACTAAGCATGACTAAATTAATCCACTTTTTTTTTAAATATACAGCCTAAATTGAAAAATAAATCTGGGTATAATGCTAATCGCTGTTTTCTTGCAGATAAAGTCTGCAGCTCAGGGGGCTAATTAGGGCCAAGCTCTCTTCTATGGAAGTCCATGAGGTCTTAGACATCACCTTCAAACGGTCAGCCCATTTCACCAGCTCCGATCTGATTTACAGCAGGAGCTATCCTGGGTTTTCAAATGCAGACCTGCAGGCACATTTTCCTTGTACCACCTCAAAGCAAAACAAATGATAAAAGGACTGAAAACCTGCAGGGAGGTCTGGATTTCTTACCATGGCACTTCTTTGCATGGCACCCAGCACGATCTGAATGTCACTGCCAGGCAAGCAACAGTGATGCCGAGAGTGTTAGTGTTGCCTCAGTAGCATATTTGCTGACAGTGTGCTCATCAGAAGTGGGAAGGACAGGATGAGATGGACTGATCAGAGCAGTGCTTAGATAGGCTTACTTTGGGAGAGAAAGTGGAAAGCATTTCTCCTGCTCCACTTGCATCCTTGCATCTGTGTAAGCCACTCCTCAGTCTTTGTTAATGATCCAATTCAGCTAAATTGGGATGAGCCACAAGTGCGAAAGTCAGTCTTGCTGATTTCAACAGTGATTGCAACAGGACATGACTATGTGCTCAAGTGTTTTCCACAACTGCAAGCTAAAAAAAAAAATCTAAGATGCCAGTCATTACACAAACTCCATGGAGAAATCCACCAAGAAGTTTAGATGCCCTACAGATGCACAAAGACAGCAGCAGTGGCATTTTGCAATCTTAATACAGCAGGTTAAGAAGTGTGCATGTTCCACATCCCCAGTAATATTTTACTTAGGAGAGACATCAATCAAGGCTAGACCTCAGGCAAAATCCACATAATTGCAGTGATTTATAGCTTTTGACACTCTGGTCTGCTGACACTGGAAAGACAATGTGCATCTGAGTTTGCTGCAAATATCCACTAACACATTTTTCTGCTTTTTTCAGTTAGAAATATGAAAACATATGTTCTGATTTATAAACTGCAGGTCAAACATGCAGGTGTTAATGGCTTTTTCCCTGAGATTTTCAACTCCAGACAGCCCTGTGTATGAACAACCAATTAAAAAAATAGAAAATAGCACAGCATAATGGTGTTCCCATCATCTCATAGTAACAAAATAGCACAGCGAAATTAGAAACACAGACCTTTCCACCAGGACTCAACCTCCAGGTAAGAAAACAACTTTGAATCCTGCTTGAATCCAACAAATGCTTCTGCTTTGACCTTAAATGGTGTGATTTACAGTAATAATAAATATTTTAAAGACCTTTCCAATTTAAATGACTAAGAGTTGAAAGTTTTCACTAGTACAGTTAGTTGAATGATTAAAAGTAACTGTAACCCTGCTTGTACTAATGAAGGCTGCACAAAGGTTCAGCTTGCCTAATAGGTACATTTTTTCCTTTGTTTTTCCTTCGTTGTTCTAATATCCCCTTTGGGTCCCATCTGCACAGGTAAATTTATGATGTTGAGGATTATCCTGAAATACGGGCTCTATCTGCACTGGGCTAAGAGCCCAGGCAGGTAAATACAGATATCGCAGGACCTGGCGCAGTTCAGCTGCCCTGTGTCCAGTCACCAGCATCATGCCATGGACTGTGTAGGTTAGGACTTTACCACTTCTCATTCTGCCAGTCCACAAGCAAAAGGGCACAACAAGAGAAAACTGATATAGTAAGAATACTAGGGCCAGGACTGACCCTCCAATTTCCATCTGTGGTTCCATGAAACACAACAAGCACTGCAGGTGCAATCTAAGCTACAGCCAAAGAGACAGTGACCAAGGGCAGCTCAGCTCCCCCATTCTCAGGTCCATGAGAAACTAATTTTGGAGGACTGAGCTGTTCCTTAGAGCATTCTTCTTTGCTGCCTGGAGAGGAAAACCATGCTGTCTCAACCAAGATGCCACAGCAAAACCCCACATGGGGAAAATTCAGTTTTTTAGGTCCATATGCATGTTACAGGGCATGACAAGAATATCTCTGTCTGCAAGTTCAAGACTTCAATATTCAGCATGTGATGTATCCATGCACTGTGTGGGAAGCTGCTCCACTGTTCCGCAAGATTACATGTCAGCCTACAGCTGCTTTGGGCCGACACTGCCCCACCTGTGGCATATACATCACAAGAAGATGCAACACTTGCAGAGACATGAAAACTGTAGAAGCACAGATGTGTTTGTTGGAAATGGGTTCTGGAGATTGCCCAGCCCCACCTCCCACCCACAGCAGGGTTTTTGCCAACACTACAAATCACCCTTGCCTTGAAAGCCTCCAGGGATGGTGATCCCACAACCTTCCCAGGTACCTGCTCCAGCACTGCACCACCCTGAGTGCAGTGGTTCACCTCGAGTGAAGGAACCTATCTTAACATTCAAGAGTGGTAAGATAAGACCCATACATCCAGATGTGCAAGTACAGCAGGGAAAATACTAAAAATGAACATTTGGTGATCAGCCTGATTTTTCATTTCAGCTGGTGGTTCACATCACAAACTCACAACTGTTTGGTAGTTACCGGGGTTTTTGTGGGGTTTTTGTTGTTGTTGGTGGTGGTTTTTTGTTGTTGTTTGTTTTTTTTTGTTTTCTTTTTTTTTTTTCAACTGGATAGTCCTTTGGTTTACACTGGCTGAGAAACATTGCCCAAAATGGTCTGAAAAAGTTCCATACCCAATTTCTTCCTGTTTTAAAGAGTATTTTCCCATCAGGTAACATAACTTAGAATTAAGCCGAAGATTTGTGAAGACAGCAAGTCAGTACTGCCTTGAGACCACAGAATTATTGAAAATTATTTTTTTAATGGGGACTCAAAGTGGTTTTGCATCATTTGGAATATGTAAGTCAGCTACACATTTTCAAAAAATGAACTGGTCACGTAATTCCCACCAAGTATAGCTTCTAGCAACAGCATTATGAAGAAAACACCACCGTTTGCAAACCCAGTAAAAACATGGTATGTGTGGTAGAAACTACAACCAAAGAAAGCTAGAGAACATCCTTTAAAAACATTCCAAGCATCTTTCTTTTTCATGCCATGAGAGATGATTTTTCTATTTCTTGTGAGGCACTCTGCTGTTTTGCTTGCAATTCCTAAGGGAATGATGACCTCAGGAAGAAAAACAGCCAGGACAGAATTAGCCTGTATTTATATATTAATAGCTTTACCTCCAGCAGTAGCAGATACGATTCCGAGTCAAAAATCGTAATTTGTGAGTGTTTGTATAGCAGTGCTCCTGCAAAGTTGTGGTAGCAGGAATCATCGGGGAAGGCTGGATTGTGGCTCCTGATCACTGCATTTATTAATGATTGGATCTGAAAATTAAGGGGCCTACTCCAAAACCTATGAAAGCCAAGAAGATCCTTTGCATTCCCTGGATTTTATATCAAACCTTAAACACATACCGGAGTCACAGCACAGCGGGGGACACAAAGGGAATGCAAGGCAGCAAACCTCTTCCAATGTAAGCTATCTCAGCAGCATTAGCTAACGAAGTGGTGCTGGCTCAGGAGAACTGGATGTCAAAAAGTCCCCCTCCCCACCACTGCCATCCCCCACCAGGGTCAGTCCAGCAGGTGACTGATCCTTGTCCCCATCCTGTCCGGTGAGATGTCAGCTCCCTCTGCCTCCCTCCCCAAAACACCCCTCCTGGGCTGTGAGAGGGAACCTCCACCCCGAGGGCCTGCGAAGCAGTGAAAAATGATACGAATCGAATGGCAAAACCAATATTTGGTCAGGCCGAGGGGGGACTATCGATTCTTTTCTCATGATATCCGTGTCTCCTGCACTTCCTGCTTCTCTGGGGCACTGGAAACTCAAGTCCCTCCTAGACCAAGGGTGGTCAGGCTTTGACTCTGCAGCATCTGTACCTCACAAGAAGTTCACGTGTGGTCTCCCAGGCCTATGCTCGTCCGCATGAGTGGCAGCAGGGCCATGCTGGCACAAGGGCTACTGGGTAGGCTGGGAGGAAGGGGACCAGCGGGAGCTGCTGAAGGCATCACCAGGTCAACAGAGGAGAGCACCACATGTAGCTGCTGCCAGCCGTCTTCCTCACAGCCTTGTGGCTACATCAAGGTTCTAGCCTCAGACTTTTCAATCAATCCCCCACATCCATTTTCTCCAGTCTTTCTTGCCCTCTGTCCCAAAAGTCTCATTGTCCTGAGCAGAGACAGCCACAGGGCCCACACAACATGCCACTCATATGGGGGTCTAGAAACAGTTCCCAATTCTTGCACCCAGGGCACATCCCAGCCCCACACCCTGGTGCATGTTGGGTACCCAACAGCCCTCATCCTTACTCCAAATTTCCACAGGGGATGGGGACTCAAGGACAAACTACAACACTCATCACAAGTTTGCACAGACACAGCCCAGAGCGAGGGCTTCACTCTTGTGAAGCAGATTCATCATTTCCCCCAGTTTCTCCCAGTTCCTTCACCACCAAGGCCCTTGTCACAGGGAACCATGGATGGTACATAGTGATGGCCACTAATGGGGACAGCAGGTCCAAAGGGAAATAAAACTGTGCCACTGTGACTATTACCAGTTTATTATCTCAAACTGTAGCAGTCCTTTTCCAGAAAAATTGCTATTTTAAGGTTCCTCTTCCTTTGAGAAAGCTAGGTTCTCCCTAAAAGTTACCCCAGATTAAGAGGGGTTTGCCAAATCACGCACTGCACTGCTTGGTGCCTCAGTTTGCCTGGTCACAAAAGCTTTCAATGACCATGGAGAGCACCCAGGGACATAATGAGAAAAGCACCAGAAAGGTTCTCTTCTTTCATTAAAATATTTTGCTATCAGCTTTAAAAGCAATAGTGCTTGCAGCAAAAAGGTTGCTTCTAGCCAAGGCTTACAGAAAACTGCCAGATCCCTTGAACTCCAGGATGGAGAGCAACCAGTGAAACTTTCAACTTCTTACCTGGGCAAGAGACAGTTTTCTCTGGAGCAAGGAGGTAGTGAAATGACTCCCCACAAATGTACCTGCCCAGCACCCACAGACCAAACCCGTGCTGAATAGCCGTGAGTAAATATTGCGACTCAAACCACCAAAACACCACAAGGCATCCTCTACAGGGCGTGCAAAGAGGGAATTCCCACATTACTGAGTTCACCCAGGGTTTGAGCACACAAGAAAACCAAAGCTCCTTGGCTGTCTGTGGGTTGCTCCTGCTGATTCCTCATCTGGTTCAAACTGGGAATACAGAAAGCCCTCAAATCCTGCTTGTTCACAGTCTAGATTGTAGGAGGCAACTGCCGTGCTGGAGCTGGCTTTTGCCTCAGCAGGTCTCCAAAGGCATCCCCAGGCTTTGCAGGCTCTTGGCCTCTCTCATGCTGCTCTGCTTTCAGCACTCCCCCTGCCTGAAGAGCCCAATGAAGGTGGAAGAAAGCCTGAACCCAGCCCTGCCAAAGGCAATGAGAAAGACACAGGAAAGCAAAGGTTACCACATCAGACAAAATGCACTGATGCAAACATGAGCCCTGCAGCAAGAGACTCGCCTAGAAAAAGCACAACCATGATGGCACATTGCTGAGGGCACCAGGTGGCACTCAGATGCTGCCGTGCCAAGGACGAAGCGACCCAGTACACAGCTCTGCTTCCAAAAGCCTACCCTCAAAATAAACAAACTCACAGGGCACCTGAATCAGAGCTGCTCTCATCGGTGCTCACAGAAACACGAACAAACCATCACCTCAAATGCTTTTTTTAGGTTGCATCTAGCAAAAAGTGCCTTACAAGGGTTTGGGAGAGTCTATAGAGAAAGCACTCAGCCCTCAAAGACAAATACACAGTGGAGTTGGCTAGGTGGTGGCTGCCCTTGTTAAACTGCACGGAAAAACACAACTTTTGCAAACCAAATTCCCTTGCTAACCTCTTCCCCTTGTTGAAATATTAAACAAAAATAACTTCTCTTTTTATCTTTGAGCCAGCGGGACAAATTCATCATTAATGGAACCTCACTGAAGTCAACAGGGATCTATCTGAGAAGAAGAAATGAATTTGACCTATTGCGCCCTGTGTCCTTATGTTCTAGATAATAACTAAGTTGCACAGACTTTTAATCAAAGGAATCTGAAAACCTGGCCAAAACGGCTTGCTTTCTTCCCCCCAGTGTTGCTATCTGTACTTTCATATTGCTTTCTCTTTACGCAACTTTTGAAAACTAGTATTTTCAGCTAATTTAATCACTTAATTTTTTCCATGAGAATATTGTCAAAATTTGAACATTTTTTTCATAAAATACTCACTTGTGAAGCAGAAAAAAACTAAAAAAATCTTAGTGTTCAAACTTTTTTCATCAACACTTATAAAAGCAGCTTTGTGGGTGTTCTTAGGCATGCACATTTGCTAGCGTGACCCCAGCCAAAGGATGCCTCATCTCACCCCAGGACCTCGTGGAAAATGCAGGGACTGAAGCAAAACAGAGCAACAGCGCTCCAGGAGAGCCAAAGCACAGCCCCAGTGAGCACACCCTCCTCACAAGGCGGGACACGAAGAATTCAGAGAGGAAGAGTTTCTCCTGGAGGAAAGTGAAGATGACGAAAGAGCAGCTACTGACGTCGGAGTAGTGTGGAAGACGCATTTTGTGTGTCGCGTTGTACTGCGTGCCGGCTGACAGCCTGGCCTGCACAAACACATCACATGCGCTCTGACAGCGAGCTGGGGTGAAGCAGGGTGTCAGGGTAAAGCAGAGGATAATAAAATCATTTTAGATTTATTCCTCTAAATTGGAAACTTCATGCTTACACCTGACTAAATCATCAGCCTGAAACTTTAGCTTGACTCCCACAGAAAAAATATGAAACCTTATCCCGTCTTTGTTTAACAAAGGCCAATCAAGCTCACCTAATGAATTCTGCAGATGGAGGTGATGGGACTCATTTGGCCAGTTTAATTCTGTGGGGCTTCATCGAACCCACCTCCACCATACCCATCTTTCAGTGGCCAAGGAGCCCGTTGGGGACATTTCAGGACTCACAGCTGGGTCGCCCCGCACCAGCCAGGCATTGGCCACAGCCTTCATAAATCCCATAAATATCAAGGAAAAGGCGCAGGTGGCCAGCTGCCGGGGTGATGGCAGCACTCAGCCCCACTGCCCAGCGGGCACAGGAGGCAGGGCACTGCCGCACCACGAGCCTCCCTGCTCACAAAGTGCAAAAGGACTTTTAAAAAAAAAAGCTCAGCATAAGGAGCTGGTTAAAAAACAATAAATCAGTGGTGAAATGTGGATAACAACCTTCTCTGTAAAATCAACATGGATTGTGTTCCTGCAGAGAGCTGTCTGACAGGCTGGTTGAAGCCTGACTGCTTGCAGCCAGATTTTTTTTTTTTTAAACAGACTGGAGGAGTATCTTGGATCAGAGGGAGGCAAGGAGGTCTCTTCCTTTTGTACATGGTTCTGCTGTGTTAGAAAATCAATAAGCAAGGTCCCGACCTCAGCATAACTTCGGGCATCATTCACAACTCCTCTGGATCTCATTCTCCCCCCACTTTTCCTTTTAAATGTGCTCACCAGAGGGAGTAGTGGCAGGGAAGCAAAGCCTTGCTCCAAAACCAATGTGCACCAATCCTTCCCAACAGGTAGGAATCAAGCTCAAGGACAAGCACTTCTGCGGGGAGCTGGGGTCGGCTAAGGTAGAGCCCAGCCCTGCAGGAAACACCGGGAGAGAAACCATATGGAGCATGGAGGTGCTATGGATTAATATGTGAATTCCTGCTTTTTTTTCACCCCAGAGGGGAGGGCATCAAAAATAGAACGCACATTCTTTTTCTCCCTTCTTGTTTTAGCATAACCTTTTCTGTTAAATCTTTTTTAAAAAAATTGCTTTGCCACACATTTTCCCTCCAGCATACTCCTCAGGCTGGCTAAATTGGGTGATTAAAATATAGGAAGGCCTCCCGATTCCCCTCAGGACTGTTTTTAATATCTGTAAAACTGCCACTTTGTCTTGCCAAGGTAAACACCATCGCATGCGGTTCAAAGGTGAGCAAGCCTAAATGTTTCCCTTCGCCTGAAAGGAATCTGCCTGGGGACCCGCGGGCCGTGCCGGAGGGGGACGCGCCGAGCCCGGCCGCAGCGCGGTGGCCGGAGAGGCATCTGTGTACACAACGCTAACTTCTCCCACACAAATACTAAAAATTTCTCATTAAAAATTATTGCTGTGTCAACATGCAAGGCCACCAGCCCCCAGTCTGGAAAAGGCGTTCTGGTTTTTTCTTCCCTTTTGCTGGGAAACCAGCAGCAAGGAGGGGGGAGAGGGATGGGACGTGAGACCAGAGTCATCTGCTGCTGACTTTGGATCTCTGCGCTCTCACTTGTCACTCAAGTTGAGATTTCCAACTGTTCCACTTCATCTATTTTAGTTACTTGCTACCCAGATATTTCCCCCCCTCTCCTCCTTAGCTCCCTATCGCGGAGCTTTATATGTACCTCACACGGCCGCATCGCTTGGCATTACTTTAAATGGAAATGCAATTTTAAGCGATCTTGTTGTAGAGGCTGCAGCGCCTTTGGAGCAAAAGATTTGCTGTTATCCAGACAAATCTACACAGATGCTGCTGTAAATCTGAACGTGCTCTACCCATCCACGATCCCTTCCATGGGTGGCCAGGAATTTGTAGCAAAACAGCACAGGGACCAAATATTTGATCAGAGAAAGAAAATTCACATCCAAGCTCTGCCAGGTCAGGCTCTTAGCTCTGCCCCCACAACACTGGGCATTTTGCTCTCACATGAAAATAAAGTTTCAAAACACACTTTGTTATCAAACGGGATGAAGGATGGGAAGATACCCCGAAGAATGAAAATATGGGACAGGGTGGGGTGGAGAGGGCAGCGAGCCAGCTGTACGAGCAAGCAGCCGCCCATGCTCAGAGCATCCATCCCAGGGGAGGGCTCGGTGGCAGCTGCTGGTGCCCTGCTTTCCAGCACGATGCGGTGATGCATGCGGGTTTGTGCCGAGCCGACATGAAATACAGCAACATGCAATTAACCTGATGTAATGCTATATATCAATAAGTTAAAAAACCAACAACTTGCTTTGAGGTCAGGCACCCACACACACAACTCAAACAGTGGAGACCTAATCCAAATTTATTGGAGTTTGTAACAGCTGGACTTATGCCTCTAATACCTCTTAAGTGCCTCTTTTAACAGTGAACTGAGTGTGTCTTTCATTAAGGTGGAGTTGAAAGTATGTTAAGTTCATAAGCATGAAAATAGCCATTTAGTTCTCTTAGAGATTAATTCTGCCTTCAGTTTACTCTCATTGAACCCCATTAATGTTTGGGATTTGGTCTTTAGTGTCCCATTTGCATAAGCTCTGTTTATTATAGGGTCTCTTGATAATACAAAAGTTAAAATATTTCTTTCCCAAAATATATAGGCATTAATCTTGGAATCCTCCTAACGTCCTCAATTTGCCATCAAATCCCACAACAGGAACAAATGTGCTTTCTAATCAGCAATCTTTTCTCGCTTATAGGCCCTGATCCAACAAGCTTTTAAGCAAACAATTTACTTTAAGCAATGAGTAGTCATACTGGAACCAATGGAACAACTCGTGTGTTATGATGGATTGGGGCCATAGAAAATTGCCTTGATGAAAATGTCAATGCTCCCAAGAGCTGGTGAAAATATATTTTTATTATAAACACACAGAGGAACTGTTTTGATCTGAACATTATGGGGAACAAGCTTTGAACCAATGCTTTTTCACGGTCAGACCTAAACAGAAATTGAACACCACCAGGCTTGGATGACAGTTTAAAAAGGCAGTCCAGAGCCAGATTGATGTTTGTATATAATGAAATTTAGTATTGATGTGATATGGACACTGTCCAGCCTCTAAGACTTGTTAGGGGCAAGGTACAGAATACATGGAGAAGATAAAAATCAAAGGAACAAGGAAAGTAAGTCTCAACACTAAGAGGAAACATTGTTTTGAGGAGCTGTTTTGCAGCAAATGTTTTGAAGATAAACTACAGCCAGATGTAAAATACAGAAGTAACCATGTCCAAGCACTATGCACAAATATCTATCATACACAAGTTTAAGTCAGCAAATCAAAGCTGGGCCATTAACCAGATGTAAGTTAACTGGAAACGAGTTCACAACAGAGCCTTTGCAAAAACATCACTTTGTCCCCATACCTGCATGTCTAGGGGCAGCTGGCAGCACATGGCCGGGCGTGAGGGCATCTCCATCTCCCCTGCCCGGAGGTGACTTCAGGCAGCACCACCCTATAGCCAGGTACAAAGCATTACGAGAACCGATGTTGCACAGCAGCACACGGGGCTGCCAGACGAGCTGGTAACACCAAGAGCAGCTAACCTATGGAGACTGGCATAGAGTTAATCCCAGACCCCCACTGCAGCACACAGGGAATTATCCCTTTCTTTTATGAATATCATACGCTCATCTACATGCTGGACTGCCATTGCATTGCCTGCTCTGCAAGCACCAGGGCTTCCTTCCACCAGGAAGGTGACTGCGCACAGGTCAGAGGGCTGATCACAGCCCCAGCTGGGGCCGCTCACCAATACCTGATGGACAACAGGAGTCCTTCACCTTTAAGGTTCACCTTTCACCATGTGGGGTGTGATGCCCACAAAGGAGGAGAGGGCCAGGTGTCCAGCCAAAATGAGGAACCTTATGGGAAATGAAAATGCAGGTCCTAAAAGCACAAGGGAGACAAGCACTTCTGGGAAGGAGAATGAGATCTGGCTTAGAGGCAGCAGGGATCTGCATAAGCTAACCAAAACTGGCTTGAAGTAGCCCAAGCTTTCTGCTTTTTTTTGGAGTGGATCCCCTGTAGGCTCTGAAAGGCATTTTTGCACTGATAGTTTGAGGTTTTCCGTGCAAAGAAGGTAAACTGAATAGAACTTCAGGGAACAAAGCCATCCACCACTTCTCACACCACCACAAAAAGGGATCTCACCACTGTAGAGATCAGGCAGCATGTCAAAGGGACATTAAGAACAGAAACCTTTGCCAGAGCATTGTGGAGGCCAAGAGGCCTCCATAGGTGGGTTAAAGAAAAAAATTCAACACTCGTCATCACTGACACAAACACGATGCAGCCTCCACTCTACCACATTGCTAAGCTTCCAGCATAGAGGATGCGTCATGGGAAGAACCACTTCTCTTCCAGCTTGTCTCCCAGTTCTCACCAGCCAGACACAACCACAGGCAGGACTTTGGGTTAGATGTACAGTGGCCTGATCCAGCACAGTGCACAGTAGGTTTGCATCCAAAGGAGTGCTCACACCAACAGCAGTCCCTGCACCACTGTGCCCAGCCCACCCCAATGGGCCAACTCCTCCACACCAGGGACCTAGCCCTGGTTTTCTGCTCTCTGCAGGGAAATCATTCTTTTTCTACTTGTCATCTGTGCCTGGGCACTAGATGCTTTGAATGTGGAAAGCTGCTGGACCGGGGGAAGACAGGCAGAGAGCCAGGAAGGAATGGTCAGTGTATCGGCCACAGAGCCACGTCCCAGCTGCAAATCTTGCAAATCAGTCATACCCACAGGTTGTTGGGTTGCAAAGGCAGAGGAGGGAGCTTGTTTTGCTTTGCTTTTCTTAGTAAACCACAAGGCTATTTCCTAGCACGTTATCCCGGGAATGACAGGCAGGGCCAGTGCTGCCGGGTGCCCAGGAAGAGGCTGCCAAGTCCCGAGGGTCACCATTGCTAATTGGCTCCTCTGAAATGAGCGTGACAGAGCCACATTTTCTCACCCGCGGGTTTCGGGGTTATATTTAACCAGCCAAGGCAGAATTAAATGTCAGTCGGGCTGGAAGGGGAAAAAACAAAACAAAACAAACAACAACAAACAAAGTGAGAACTTGTCATTAAGCCGGGGGGGGGTTCAGTGCTAAGCGCGCTATGGACGATGCCCACACGCAGGGCTGGCAGGCACAGGCAGCCCTGACAGCAAGAAGGGACCAAGGGATTCAGCCCTTTAAAAACAAATACTTTAGGTGCAGGTCTGCAGGTCACTTATTTTGAGTTGTAAGCAACATAGCACACTGGAGAGGGAGGATACAGGTGCTGGGACCGATTATCCCTTCTGATTTCCCTGCTGGATATTCCCACCCCACTAATTTGACCACAGCCACAGACTTCCACATCCAGCACCACTGAGGGCAGAGACTTCTGGCACAAAGGGGACTGGGCAGCAAGAAGAGAAAGGGACAGAAACCTCCTTGAACACAATGCGTTCAATGCAGACTTTCTCCCACCCCAAAAGCAGCACAGCTGTGCAGCCCATCCAGGGTCATGGGGATTAATCAGGGGAGATCTTGAACCATGGGAGACTGACCACTTCATGTGCATTAGCTAATAAGAAAATAAACCCAAGAGGACAGAGGTCCTAATTAGGGTTAGAACCAAGAGGCCCTAGCTTTGCACTACAAGGAGTTTGCATTCCTTTCCTCCCCTCCACCAAAAAATATTGTTTAATCCAGGTAGTCTTTTCCTCCTCCTGTCCACAAACAAGAGAAAATGTGGAATTTTAGAAAAGTAGAGCTCCTCCAGGAAACCAAAAGCATCATTTCCAAATGCAAGGTTTTGCTTTCCAGTTTGAAGAAAAGTATTCCAGACTAAACTGCTCTTCTGAGTTTAGAATCATCCTTTTCAAGTAGAAATGGACACTGCAAATGGAATCATTTATTTTGAGACAGTTTAACCTCTTCAGAGAAGAATGACAAAGTTAAACTTTTTGGCATTACTGAGTCAGAACTTACTCAGGGGAAACTGGTTACTTTGGCTTTTTGATCTTAACTGAGGACCAAAAATCTTGAAAACCCAGCAAAATGTTGACACATCCAAATTTCCTTCAGGCTGGCAGGTCTATCTTCTAACCATCCCTTCTTAAATGAAGATGGAAATATTAGCCTGAGCTCATATGTCTACAGGCTTATTTTCTTTAGCTCCCATCTTTAAAATCTGGAGACCATAAATAGGCTGTTTTTTCCTCCAGACTGCAACACAGCCTTTTAAACCAAACATTTGTAATCATCACAGCTGTAATAAGTACAACGTTTCTTCAAAGGGATTACATTGGACTGTGGTTTTCAGTATTGCTTCTTTGTCTGTTGTGAAATCTCCTCACCATAAATTAATTTGATTCTATTATCTTTCTGATACGATCTGCTTTCTGACAGATCATTTTTATCTTGGCTCATTCCTTTTTCTTATTGACAGCTCAGAGCACTGTTGAAGAGAAGTGAGTTATTAATGTTGACAAGGTTTGTAACCAAATATCTTTTATCCAGCAACATATCCTTTGTGATGTTTTTATTCCCCCTTCTCTGGCTACTTTAAGAGGCTAAACAGCAAAATCAAACAAGCCATACAGCTAGACTTTCCTGGAACCCTTTTCAGTTCTTTCTGGAACATCTTTCTACATCCACTGAGGATGTTATGGTATAAGGTGTTATTCATATTGGACAAAACTACTAAAACAATAACATACTGAAGGTTAAGTACAGTGCAATCCTGTTGGAAATCCAAGCACTGGATCAAACAGAAGTTCATATTTTTACAAAGTGATGTAAGCCTATAATGCCAACCAACAAAAGAAGCAGGGAGGAAAATTAGCAGGACAGCTTATACACTGCCCAAGCTTTAGATGATGCCTCCCTACTCACTGCAGAATAGGGGAGAGCAAAAACAGATGCAAAGAGATTCAATCCATTAAGTCAGAGGTACTTGGCTGAATCACTGAAAATTACACACCTATCTACCTCCTGTAGGCCTGACACCCCGGGTCAAAGCAGGGGGCTGAACATGTCTTCTCCATTCTGCTTTACCACTATCCTCAAAACCCCCTTCCGTTCTACATGATTTTGCCTTAAAAGCCTATTAAACATTTTCCTGAAAGCATTACAATTGTGCAACGAACACAAGAGAAGAATTAAACTGTCACGCCTCTCCCTTTGCACCTTCTCTGCTGGAGCAAATAAATTCCAGGCAGCACAACTTCAGCAGCAGTGACTTTAGTTGTATCAGGGACAGAGGATAAAACACCTCTAAATCGATGTAATTCTCTATTCAGTTTCCCCTGCAAAGGCATTTTACAGCCACTCTGGGCTCACGCTGCACAAGATACCAGGATTTATGATTGGGATTTAAGCAAATCTAACTTCTAATGAATAGGAAAAGATGTGTAGGGAGCATGGCCCCCACCAGCCTCCCCATGGTTTCCTATCCCTCTTTTCAAGGTGTATTGCACTGATGCTGCCAAAGGCAGCAGAGGGACCAGGCATCCAGGACTGGCTCAAATAGTCCCAGAATAGAACAGCAACTATTCCTGAATCCAGAAAAAAGCCTTAAGGGTCCCACATTCCCATCTGAAGCATGAGATTTTCCCACTGGTCCTACAGGCACCATCAGGAACGCACCTCCTCCTGACAGTGACCTCGCCTCCTGCCTCGCTCACAGGAATTCACTACACCCAGGGCTGACAAGTCCCTGCACTGACATTTACGGATGGGGAGTGTTTTCCTCAGTTCTGCTGGTTTACTTTGACCAGCTTCCACCTTCTTATCTTACCTCCAAAACCATCAGGCACTGTTTCTTGGTATCTTTAGCAGTAGGCTCCCAAAGCTCAGGCAGCTTGCCTTCCAGTAAACTTAATAGTACCTTTTCCCAATTATCTGGAGCCCTCAAGAGCCCTCTGTTATTACTGGAGTGTTTTTCATTAATAGTGCTGGTTCCAGGCTACAGGAGGATGGAGTTCAGCACAGGAGTCGAACTGTTCTGGACAGAGTGAATGAGAAACCCTGTAACAATTAGAAGTACCCACAGGGTAACATATAACTTTACTGTCAAGCCCTGAAATAACATGGCCAGCTAATGAAATAACAAAATAAATTGTTTTAATTAAAATTAAGAACATTTTTATCTCTCTCATTTTAGTCTTAAACAGGGGCAGTTCAGAAGTCTCAATGGAACAAATGGAAAAAAACATTAGCAAAGCAAGGGGCAAGGGCAACATGATGGCATTAGGAGTCACCTGTGCCACAGAACCTTGGCAGAATCTTTGTGTGAAAGCAGCCTGCAGCAGATGCAAGTGAAGTGAATTCCTTGTAAGGATCTAAACCTTAAAAAAAATTGTGATTTCTTCATTGGCCCACCTTACCTCCAGATTCAGACTGAGGAAAGGAGATGGCCCCCCCATCCCAGAAAGTCTCTGGGATTCAAGCCACAGAGCATGAACTGCTCAAGAGCCACCTGGACCCATGGCAGGACCATGTCATTCACTTCAACCTTTAACTGTCCATCAGGAGACAGCACAACACTGCAGCCAGGCTGGGTGGGGCAGTGCAGGAACATCCAGCACATCCAACCCTTCTCGGACTAACCATCTGCAGCCTGTCTGACTGCAGAGCCAAGCGCAAGCCACCACGGGCTCTGCCTTGTGACACCCCTGTCCCTTGTGCCTGGGGACAGTAGCTCTGCTCCCTGCAGGGGGTTTTGTTTGTGAAGATGAGTTGTCTTCACCCATCAGCAGCAGCCTGCTGGCTGGCAGTGCTCCCAGGGCACCAGCAGCTGACAATGCACCCTTGGCTGGTGCCACCCCACGAACCCGCGGTGCTGAAGGCAAACTTGGCCCCTTACTGTCCTCACATTGGCTTCTGCCAGCTCATCGCTGGATGTTCACAGCTCCTGACCCCTCATCCCCCGTATGGCATCCCAGCACCCACAGTGCAGATGCTCACACCAACAGCAGACATAGGCTCTTCCACAGCACCCAAAACAAGTCTGAGTACACGGCCGTGCTGCTGCAGATGCTATTAAAGCCAAACACTGTCACAGCAGTCCTTATTCTTGTCTCTCCTGCTCTTTCTCCTACAGCCAATTGTTTCTCAGCCATTCTCAAAAGCCTTGGATGGGTGCGGAGGTATGCTGCAAGAGGGACACCACTGTGCTCCTCACGTTTGCCATGGCAGTTCAGCACAGCAAGGAGCCTGCCTCGAGACAGCCTAGCTGAACAAGGTGTGTTATAGAAGCTTTATGCACACAAGTGGGAAAAGGAAGAGCTAGTAAAAATAATCAACCTTCCTTTTACATATATATATAAACAGACATTCTGGCAAAAGGTATTGGGGCAAAAAATATTCCATGCTTGACCTGTTTTAATGAACAATAGAGGTATGCAGAGAGCTAGACTATATGATCAGAGTCTGATGAAAAGCAGAAATCACCCAGGGGAAGCAAATCCTCTTGGTTGAGATCCCAGTTTTCTCTCAGGTCTCCAACAGATTTTCAACAGTTTAAATGTAACCTTTTTTAAAACCAGTTTGATGTCTAGTCCTGCTGCAAATGAGACTTGAGGAAATTTCTGGTCTCTTAATGCTCCATGTATGTGTATATCACCAGCACAACCACCATAGATATGGATGAATGCATCCACCCAGGACACAAGCGCCAATGTAATTCCAGAAAGAATCAATACATATATTTTTTTTATGCATTCATTTCATTCTAAAATTGTGTAACCTCTGGACCACCGCATCTGTTCGTTGCCTGCAGACTTCCCTAGACATTTCTGCTTGCATAAAATGAATTGGGAAAGAGATCAGATGGGAACTAAACTAAGTTTGTCAGAGCAGGGCTATCTGTTGGTTGGGCTTTCCCCTACTCACAGACCAGTTCCCCCAGTCTGTGCCTAAGCCCAGTGGAAGCACAGGTAAGTAGTAAGCCATGCTATATCCTCACACACACTGTCAGGAGTGAACAATACACTGGTGGTACTCAGCGGAGAGCATTAGAGGATGGTTCAGAAGGCAGGTGGGTCCTCAGCCCATGTAGAAAATCAGGCCCCTCAGATCCAACAGATCTGTCACCCAACTCTGTCTCAGACAATGGACCTTAAATCACCTGCCCAAAACAGAAACTGGCTCACTGCTTTGAGAAACCTGCTGTTTCTCAAAGAAACAGGCAGGATCTGTAGCTTGTTCTGGAGGTCACCAAACTCAGAATACAGAAAAAATCCTGTACCAAAAAGAAGGTAACATCCGAAGCCAAGGAACAGGATATCAGCTCTCCTGCTCTTTTCCTCCCTTGCTACTGCAGAGGAGCTCACTTGCTCTGCAAGGGACCCCCAGAAGATGGGCAGCCTTCTTTGGTCAAGAGTTTTTAATTAAACTTTGGATCAAAGAAGGATGCTCAGCCATTGGATCCAAAAGCCAAGACCTTCAAGTTACTGGGAATCTGCCAATAGTCAGGCAGGACTGAGACATGCAGCTGTGGTAGGGCCTCTGTGCCAGACTCAACATTACAGATGAATTCTTTCTACAAGACCTAATCTCCATAAGACCTGAGCTATCACACAAAGCAAATGAAGGATACTTCTAAAGTGACCAGCGTAGGTGTCTTGAACTGCAACATGAGCAAAGAGCTCTGCCGTTCTTTGATGTTGTGGCCACATTGCTTTCTGATTAAGAACAGCTCAAATTTGCTTACACATGCTACAGTCATATCTAGAGACTTTGTGGAAAGTGTATGCTGTCTATGACAAATATTAGCTGTCCATTAAAAGGAAAGACTTCCAAAGCCAGAGCAGGAAAGATTAAGGGAAGAGGTGCAAAAGGAAAAGAGCAGAGGAATGGGAATGAAAGCCTCAGAAGCAAGCTCAGGATGTCAAGAAATAAGAAATGATATAAAAATAACAAGAGATCAGTCACCAGTGATACAGTTCACGATTCAAAACCTGCATATCTTAAACAATCTTAAACTTATTCAATCCAGTAAAAGCAACAATTCTCATTACACACTTACTATAGGGAAGTATTATTTCAGCATTGGCTTACAAATTGTCTCCCTCTTTCTTTCTCAAACTCATCGCAATCTTAATACAAGTAAATCTCTGCGCGTGAAATATGAACCACTGGCAGCTCTAAGACTCGCTTTTCATCCCAAGCCTAATGGGCAAAGCGCTGATTTCATTTCACGAGCTTTTCCAGCTGAGCTCAGAGACGATCATTTGCCAGAGCTTGACTCTTGCAAACAGCCTGCCGGAGCCGCTGAACTCATGGGTCCAAATCCATCAGTGGTGCAACTCCAGCTAACCCGAAAGTTTAGGCCAGAGATCAGTTTGTTCCAAAGCATTAAAAAATGAGAAAGATATGTCTTTTGAGACCTGTGATTACAGGACATTGTCATAACACTTAAGAAGTTATGGTATGATAATTAAAAGCTGTCAAAATACATGTATGACCTGTGCTTCGCCTGGATGTGCATGAGAAGCCAAGTTCATTTACGACGAGGGAAATATCAGAGCTCTGCAGCTCCATAGAAAAGTGTAGTGGCTTTCCAGTCCAGTGGGACAGGTTTTCAAGTGGAAGCTGTGCTTCTTCCCCTCTCTAGCACAAGATTCCTGGTCCTTCAGCAGAGCTTAGCAATGCTCCCAAGCTCAGTCACTCCTTCAAATCCCTGAACTAATACATGTAGTTCTCATCTTAAACAGCATCAGTACTTGGTATCCCTCTACAGGAAGGGAGATCTTGTACCTCAAAGGACCTAGGAGAACTAACTCAGGCAAAAAGCTTTAGAGCTTCACAGATACCAGGTTTTCCCCTATATCCAAGAGAAACGAGATACTACATTTACTTAAACACATTTGCTACTCACAGCCATTGCCAAGATAAGGTACAAACACCTATTGAAAGGTTAAAAGCTGCTATATAGGATAGAGTGAATCAGGCTCCAAAGCAGTGGGTCCCAGGGTGAATGTTCCCACCACTGGGCACATGCTTACACAAAAGCTGGACCCTCCAATCACTTTCCCATTTCAAGAATGTTTTTAACCTTTTGGAAATTTCTGTCTGCAACAGGGAATAGACAATGCTATGGCAGGAGAGACATGCCAGTCCTTGTCCCCTCTGCAGAAATGCCAGCAAGCAGGTCCTCGCCCCACGGTGATCACAGCTGCTGGTCTGCAGACACTACAGAACATACCACAGCAGACCCCTACAGCCCTTCCAGGGAGAGGTCTGGAGCCCCCCCACATCCTAATTTCATGTCTTAAACAAAGGGCTGCTGGGGGCGGGAGTCATTCCCCACAGAAATAGCAAGAAACACGAAGTTTATTTTTAAAGTTTCATTGTTGACAGAGCTATAATTTCCAAATGGGGATAGGGGTAGAGCAGCAGGTAAATGGGTTGTCAAAAGCTCTCATAGCACTAAGTGCTTTGTTGGATCTGGATGCAAAGGAATTAAAGGATGAAAAGTAAGAACTACACTATGAAACATTCTAATAATTTCAATCCTTGGCAAAAGTATTTTGGTTCCCATTGCTTTTGATAATATATTATAAATGTCAGTAAAAGCATTGTACTATAGCCTATGAAAGTATCTTGCAAAGAAATACCTCATTGCTCTTTCTGCTTAACTACACTAGAACAACCAGCTACAAGAAAACGTGAATTGACAACAAGTTAAGTGCATTAATTGGAATATAAAGCAGTGTTGGATTGTTCAGCAGAGCAATGATTATTAAAATTCAGGTCATGCAGGTTATACCATGAAACCAACAGGCTAGGACTTTCTACAGTTACTTTAAGAACATTTTCGTGATATTCAAGATGATATTCAGTTATTTCATTTTAAACCAATTATGAAGAATATTTGAGTGGGTCTAGGGAAGCAATATTTGTTTCCAGAACAACTACATTAGGTATTTATTGATTATTCTGCTAGGTAGCTCTCCAGTTTTAGCAGAGAGCTGGCAGGAGCTAGCACTCAAAGGCAGCATAACTTGTGGCAAGGTTCCTATTAAGCTGAATAAAGGGAGAGAAAATTAATCCCAGAAATACATCAAAATAAAACCAATACAAGGTAAAAACAGGTAGGACTTCAATGACAGCATAGCGCCCTAACATCAGATAGTCTCAGCTGAAAGAACAACGTTAACAACCACCTCACATACCCTGTTTGCTCTACTGTAATCATTAATGGGGTAAGCCCAGGAGAAGAGAGGTGGGACAGAGCTTCTTGCATCCTTTGGACTCTGGGTTACCAAGAGAGCTCTAGATGTAAGTTTGAGCTGCTCTGATTTCCAATTGCCTTCCGTGGGGACGCCTAGCCACATCCTCCTCAGAGGAAGTCCTGCAGAGGTAGAGGGCACCGCCTGGAAGTTTGCACTGGGGATGAAGGCACAGATACCCCCACGAGCAGAGCCAGGACACTCCTGGGAAGCATCAGGTTCAGAGCCCCAGCAACTCTCTATCTGCAGCTGCTCAGGGATGCTCGCAGACAGAACCAGGGTAAGCCCAGAGCAGTTCCTCCCTGCTCACATCCTCCCAGCTCGCAGCCTGTGGGTTGGGCCATGGTCACCCATAGGACAAATGGGTTAAAAAATACTCAGCATATCAAAGCAAGGGGCAGCTGAAAAATATCCTCAACTTTGGGACACCTGATACACCGGTTATTCTTATTCCTCCCTGTTTGTTTCACCTAAATTCCTAATCTTTTTCTTGAAAAGGCAGAAGACAAAACTGACAGCAAACTGCACATTTTACAAGTCTCCACCGAACCTGGCACCAGGCCCTGGCTGTCCTCAGAGGCTGTCCTCAATTTAGGGCCTGAACCAATTCCCACTGGAACCTTTCCATTCATTCAACAGCAGATGGGTCGGGATGGTCAATGCAAGGACAGGCAGGGAAGGGCACCAGGGAGGGCAGCTGCCAGCTGGGACATCTGGGTTGCATTCCCATCCCTGTCCCCAAACTCACAGCCCAACAAGCCCCTTCATCTCCCCACAACTCTTTCCCATTTGCCCCATCTTTGAGAAGAGCCTTCAGCCATTTTAGCTGCTGCAGCTCTGCCCAAAATTCCCCCCTTCCCAAAAGGGTTTCCCTCCCCCTGTAATCTCAGACCAGAGATGAAGGCTGGGAAAGCCCAGCCCAGAAGGGAACACTTTGGAGAGGCATGAATACTTAAGAGCAGGGTGTGGAGGCTTCTTGGGCTTCGCCCAAATCATGCTGCCTGGGTTCAGCATCCCATTCGGCACCCCAAACTCCTGGAAAAAACCTCTTCACTCCTCCAGGATGCTCAGAGTGGGAAGGTGGGAGGCAGCTAAGCATTAACAGCTTGTGCTAGGGGACAGGGGCCTCCATCGAGGTCAACGAGGCTCTTTATTCTTGGAACAACTCCAGTCCTGGCCACCCTTGAAACCCGGGAACATAGCCACCTTTGCCCCACCTTCCAGGGCTGTGCCAAGCCCAGGCTGGCCACCACCCAGGTTTGGGGCCACCAATTCTCATTTTTAAGTAAGAGGGGGAAAGAGGAGAGGAGAGAAACCAAGACACGGAAAGGTCAAGTGCCTTCGCCAAGGCTACACGGCACATCAGTGGTGGAGCTGGCATTCGCGCACAGGAGCGCCTGTTTTCTACGCCAGTGCTAAAACATCCAGACCACCCTGCTGCCTCCGAGACCACACCGCCTCTGTGAAATGTGTGGAAATTCGCAGGCATTTTCCCTGATTTTTACAGGGATTTTTTTTTGTTGTTGTTCCACACTTGGCTTACAGCTGTTTGCCAAAATCAAATTGCTGAGGTGTTTCTGTCTCTTTAAAACTTCATAAACAGACACTTGGACAAAAACCATCAGTGCATCGCAGCTGCGGTGGGGGGATTTGGTTTAGCTGTGGTGGGCTGGAAGCAAGAAACCCAACCCGAGACACAGCCCCATCCGTCTGCCCTCCCGGGCAGGGGCTCATGGCCACACACAACCCTGCAGGCATCACCCACAGCCCCTTCACCTGGCCTGAGAGGTGCACCAGAGAACCAGACTGTTCTTATGTTCTTCCCAACAAATACAACAGCATTTTCCACAATAACCATTTTACTCCTTAATTCCAAAGGAAAATAAGCCGGAAAACATTTAGACTCCTGCCTTCCAGTGTTACCTGCCTCTGCTGCAGTTGGCTATCCATAATTCAGCAGATCCCAATACCTTCCCCTGGACTCATGCATTTCCCTACAGACCACAACCCCAGAGCACATCAGGTGCATCAGCATAATGGGGAAAGATATCCAAGGCTTACCCCAGGCAGAGGCAACACTGCAAGCAAAGCACGTGGAGATGCTGTGGCTGTTTTTTCCTGCTTTAAAAAAAGCAGTCGATGCCTCTACAACCCAACATTCTGCAACTTGCCACCAAGGTTCTGCACAGCAAACAAAAGGTTAAGCAAACAAACCCTGAGCAATGTCTCAGGCTTGCCAGATGCAAAAAAGCTTTCAGCCAGTGACATTGCTCCTTCCCCAGCTGTAGGTTCATATTTTCAATGTCTGATTGCAAAAATAATAAAAAAATCAAGGGGAGAAGGAAAAAAAGCAAACATTTAGTTCACAACTGGATGGGAAATGAACTGGAAGCCTGTGTTTGTGTATATTTCTCCCTGGCAAAAAGAAGCTGGCTGGTATGTGCAAGGTCCTGAAAACCTGTCCTGACATCGGCAGAAGTGTGACCAGCAATACCTCTCCCGTGCCGGCTCATGCGTTTTCTCCTATCTCACTTCATCTCTCACTAAGCTCAAGTGAGCCCGCGCTATTGCAGATTTATCGCCATCTGAAAAACATTAAATATCTCAGGGTTTCAAATATTTGCAGACAGCTGAAGAAGTGGCTGTGATGGAACTGTCTCTTTCTGGCATAAAGCTATCAATTTTCCATGAAAGCTGAGGCCCGGATTTTTTATTTTATTTTTTTTTACCCCTGGTAAAACACTGTAACAAATGACTTACTCCCCTTTTAGCAAATGCAAGGGAAGCAGACAGTCATTATTACCAAATGTGTGCATGCACAAGTAACTAAGGGAAAATAAATCCCATTTGAAGGTTAATTAACTAAGGCAGGGTCACAGCTTGACAATCTGCCCTTAGCAAAGGGAAGCACAACATCGCTGACTCTACGAAGCAGAGCTGTAATGAATTGTGACTTGGGGCTTGTCTGTGTGGGGACATTACCACGCAGTGAGCTGTAGGCTGAATTTATAGCCCTCACTCCACATTTATGGCATTAGACTCTTTGTGCAGACTAATTACGAACTAGTTTACCTCATTTGCCTTGCCACAAATGCTGCTTTGCACAGAAGCCCACAAGAGCCCTGTCAACTCATCTTTTGCCAGCATTTCTGGCTTTGCACAGCAATGAGCTAGTCCAAACTTGGGAGCAAGGGATGGAGAGGTTGGGGAAGACATGCTCAGCCCCAGCAAGTGAGCAAGAGCTTGGGCTTGAGCATGCCTAAAGGCACCTCAAAAATCCCTGGGTTTGGACAGAAAGAAGTTTGCAACAATGGGCACATCTGATCTCAGGAGAAGGCTGAGGCTGAAGCCATGGAGAAGCCCAGATGCATTTGCCTTCCCAGCATCTTGTTCAGTCTGCTCCTCACTCCATCCCTGCCCATGGCTGCAGTGCCTCTTGCAGCCTTCTGTGCCCAGAGCAGGACAACCCATGGCAGTTTAGCCGAGGCAGCTGTGGATGGTCAGAGCAGTGGTGGAGGAGAGGGTGATCAAGGAGCTCTGGTGGAGGGGAGCAGGGCTGAGCACAACCTAGGTCTCTTCTAAAGAGATTTCTGAAGAGGACCAGCTGGCTCAATTTCATTTTGCCTGGCTTCTCAGCCAAGCTGAAGGGCACCAAGCCAACATAAGGCCACCTCAGTGCTGAATAAACACACCCACCACAGAGGTTTTGTGCAGGTCAGCTATTCTGCTTGCTCCCCATTGACTTGTGGTAGGCACAGAGGGAGTACGGGGTCAGCACGCTGCAAAGGCGAGCTATCCATGCCAGGCACCAGACAGAAGAGGGTACAAGACTCAGAGCTGGCATGTGGCAACACCAGGCTAGGGTCTGACCAGGAGAGGTGGCAGAATCAGGCTCCTGTGCGCTGGTTGACAGCTCACTACCCATCTAAAGCAAAAGTCCTTTGGGGATGCCTTACAGATGCAGAGTCACACATGCATAACTAGTCAAGGCACCAGATGCCGGAAGTGCTGGGGAAGGTCAAATATGCCATCACTGGTTAAAAAAACATTTTTTGGCATTTGGGCCTTTTGAGACACCATATAGACAGGAATATTAGCAGATGTTAGTAGGAAAGGAGGACTTTTGAAAGAGGTGTCATGTTGGGATCTCCTGCCAGCTCCTTCCAAAAAAAAACTCAAAAAAACCTTTGCTTCTTTTTCCCTGCAATACAAAGTAGTGGATGACCATCTCTGGAGTAAGATTTTCCATGTCTTAAAGAGGAGACAAACTGATAAGAAGTTGCTCAAGCCACAGGTTCCTCAGTGAAGCATGGCTACTTTCACACCTTGTCTCCCCACATACAAGAGAGGATGGTTGAGTTTCAGGGGGTATCCATCCACAAGGTGCAAAACATGTTTTCTTTCCATAGGTTCTCCAACAGTGAAACAGGTCAGCCAGTTGGGGACACACCATGCAGTGGGCTAAAAGCTCCCCCTTTTGGGGAGAGGCCTTTGGAGACAGCTCCAGCACAGGGAGGTAGTATCTGGCAGACTTTTCTGTGCTAAAACCTAAGATTAGCAGTCATTTCTGCTCTTCTCTCCCATCTGCCCATGGAGCTAATGAAAGGGGTTCACTATTAACATTCAATCACACTCCACCCCTTGGGACTTGGAAAGCCATTACCTTCTGTGACAGCAGTTTTTCTTTTGCCAATTTATCATTTTGATTTTCCTCCTCCAAAACTGTGGGTTTCACAGAGTTTCCAAGACAGCTGCTTTATTGAAAGGGAAGTGCTTAAAGCCAGCTCAGCTACAAGGTGAGAGCTGCTGAAAGCTCAAGTCTACTGGTGAAAAGACCATCTTCTCCCCAGTGGCCCAGAACCCAAAAGATGGAGATAAAACCATCAGAGAAACTGCTGAAACAAGAAACAGGCACACAGGCCACCAAGACAGAGCAGGCCCCAAGAGGCACTAAGCAAAACCATATGGAAGTCTCAGCTGAGCCATCAAGAAATGCATTCCTACCCATCGGCTTCTAGCATGCTCTCCAAGTCCTCACAGTTCCTCTTTCAGCACAGAAGCATCTCAAGTGACCCGCCCACAGTGATAACACCAAGCAAGCAATTCAGCTAAGATCTCCCAAGTCCTATGTGACCCTTTTCTTCTCTGTCTTCTGCTTTGCTTTTTCTTTTCCCTTCCCCCTTTTTCTTTATGCATAAATATTCTTCCATTATTCAGTCTTAACTAATCTGTCATCTAAGACAAGGAGTAGGTGAAAGGAAATCTCAGCACCGAAGAATCAAGCATCCCAAGCTTTCACCACATTTGCATCCAACTACCAGCACTGGCCAATTCCCCATGAAATCAATTACAAGATGATCTTCCATCATGACCCATCAGATGAGCCCTTTCACCAAGATGCGCAAGAAACTTAGGGGAAGGAGAAACCAGTGGGAAGGGAATAATCTGAGTTTCTAGTTTTACTTCCAATGGCATGTTCCAAAGTACAGACTTGCATTCACCACTGGATACACAGATTGCACCCCCACGAAAACGTAGATGGCCCTTTCTCTACAAAAACTTAGAGTAAATAGGTTTAAAGCTACATACTCTGCAGGCTGGTCCCATGATGTCACAGCTTACCAATGTGTGCATAGTCTCATATGTTTACCTACTAAAATATAAATAATATTTTATGCATGAGTCCATTTATGGGGCAATGTTTATGCAGAAATGGAAGAGCCTTTTCTACAGGAGAGTGGAGGTTAAAAGGGCTGCATGGCTGCACTGATTTACAGGCTGATTTAATTAATATTTGAATATGATTATTTTGGGGCCTGTGGGTGGTCATTCACAAGGGAATGCCAATATCATTTAAAGTCTTTTCATTTATTTCATATGCTCATGTAATTGTGTATGAAACCCAAATACATGAACCTGCCAAATAATGAAACATCCTTTTTAGGTACATTTGTATTGCAATGTACCTAATGTACCTTATTCAAAACACCACAAGAAACAGGGAAAAAGCCTTTATTCCTCAACCTGCAAGGGCAAGGCTGCTACATCCATTGCTCAGACATGCTCTGGGTGAACAAAGTTTTAGCAGCCTCCTCCACCACAAGGAGGAAAGTGGCTTCCACTGATGCCGCCCCAACCATGAGTCCCCTCCTTCATGCTCCCACCCTCCTCATATTTCTATGTTATGTGTGCTCATATAGTCTCATTCTTATTTTAAGAGCATTAATATATACATTTGAAAACCCAAACCATTAAAAAGTAGTTGGCTCGGACTTTTACTGGAACACGTGCACAAATATGTTGTTTGGATATTTTTATGGCCATTAACTTTTCCATATATAACCCGGACCTCCCATTAGGTGTTATGAACTGGATCACCTCTTTACTTGCCAAGTTATATTTCAATTAAATTAAAGTCACCTTTGGTCCTAATGAACCCTTGTTTGCCTAATGCCATGATTAATTCCAGCTGCAAGAAATGGTATTAACCTGGGTGGGTGCTTAGTTGAAGACATTCTCCTGAGATTTATGGGTGCTGGAGAAGGCTCTATAACTCATTACTGGGTATATTACTATTCAGACAGCAAAAAGAGCTGATTTGTGTCCTCAAAAAGATGGTCACAACAGGAAGTACTTCAGCACCTGCCTGCAGCCTGGGATGCCACAGAAACAGATTCATCCTAGATTTGTTCCTGCAGTTAGAAGCTTAACATTTCTTTGGGCACTAATGCCCATCTCATTTCTTCCAAAAACTCAGCAGAAAGAGGCAGCCTAAAGACCTTGAACAGTTACATGGTGAAAAGCATCCTCACCCGCGGAATAACATAGCCAGGAGGGATTGCAACCTCCATCCATACCCTCCAGGAACTAAGGGTTAACTTGGGCCATCCCACCACACCAGACCCATAGGACCCAAAAGAGAAAATCATGCAGGGACCAGGATTTGTCCTGTGATCTGAGAAGCATTGGACTGTGGTTCCAGGGCTAATGATTTATTTTGGATCCAGGAATGACTAGCCAACATGGAAAAGCAGTATCAGAAGTAGAAGCCACAGCCCACAAAAATCCCAGGTCTCTCACAATCATGTCTAGCCATTAAGATCTTCAGAAGGAAGGTAACAGCTCTCAACACTCCCGAGAGGCTTTACCTGGTAGTGAACTCAATGCCATTAGAGTGGTCTTAGATCTTCAGGAGATGCAGACCCGAAAAACTTAGCTGTGAGCCAAAAGGCACCTATGGGACAAGGTCTCAACTTTGCCAAAAGGGTGCTGCCTTAGTGCTTAGCAGGACTTAGACTTTTGGTGCCCCAGCACTCAAGAGCATAGGTCCATCAAAGTGTAGAACCTTTCTGAGCAACCTCCTCTGGGATAAAGATTTCTGTGATCAACAGGTACTAATGAGCTTGTCCATCACAACTGCATCTAATCCTCTTTCTACCCCACTCATACTTGTGGTCCCCATGGCATCAAAAGGCAGAGTCCCACCATTTTACTACCTGTGGTGTAGCAAAGGCAGGTGCCTGCCAGGGTACAGCACAGTGCTGGAGGAGCTTTATCAGCTCTGCCCATGGTATCTGAATTCTGGCTATACCATTGCTTGAGATCCTAAGAGATGATTGTAATGACACACAAAGGTATTGGCTTTTTTTTGTTTGTTTCACAGGTTTACAGGTTAATTTATTTGTGGCCAGTCTCTTTTCTACTCCATT
Organism: Chauna torquata; assembly: GCA_013399475.1. Classification (NCBI taxonomy): domain Eukaryota; kingdom Metazoa; phylum Chordata; class Aves; order Anseriformes; family Anhimidae; genus Chauna; species Chauna torquata. The sequence continues at coordinate 22,486 of VXAL01002037.1, read as the reverse complement.
CCCCTCACTCCTCCATTTATTAAGGCCATACAAGTTGCTTCAGTATTCAAAAACATTACTAGATTATCAATCCTTTTCTTTTATTAGTGCCAGTGGCAATCTGATACCACAACCCAGCTTAGCCACTTGCTTCACACCTTCCCAGCTAACATAAGTTCTCCTTAATCATAGCTGCAGTTCTCCAGAGAAGAGGGGGGAACTCAGCAAGTTTGGCACTACAAGCCCACAAAATAAAGCAGTTCAGACTCCACCCAGAGATGGAACAGGATAAGAACAGATGGGATCTCAGATATATGAAAATTTCTACCTTCTCAAAAGCATCATTACAAAAGAAAAAAGGCTGTTGCCATAACCCTGCTTCAGGATTGTATCTGTATGAGATGATACCTGCTGCTGACATCGAAGGTACTCCTTCCCTGACAATCAGCCCACAGGACCAATTCTTAGGAAAATTCTCCTTTATTTAAGCCCAGATAAATCAAGACAACAACAGGAATAGTTCAAGCTGAATGGAGTTTAAGAAAGAGGAGAATAAAGCCTATAATTTTAGAGGGGCCAGGGTAGAGGAAACAAATATCCTTTAGTCCAAGGTTCAGAACTGTCTTACTTTGTTCAGCATTTCAATACAAATCAAGTACAACAAAAAATAGTTGTGTAATCATCATAGTCAGTTCCCATGATTTCCCTGGCATCCACCTCACCTAAACCAGGGCTGCATTTGAGCAAGAGCAAAAAGGCAGAGCCAAACCATGTTACATATAATTCTGAAAAAGAAATGCAGAGGTTCAATAGGATTCAGACAAACCCAAGAATAACCATTACATTGTGGAAAGTATTTGCCATTAAAATATTTTTCATTAGAAGTGGCATTTCTGAGACTTCTATCCTGCTGAAAAGCAATACCAGCCTCACATCAGCAAGTCTGTAAGAAAAATTTCCATTGCTATAATAAACTTCTCTATTGAGGTTGCATTGTTCCCCTTTCACAGAAAATCTCAGCAAAATTTCCATGGTTTGAAGGCAGCCAAAAAGGTGTCCTGTCCCATTTTTAGGAGGAACTTGCGGCTGCAAGGCATCTAGGAGAGCTTTAAGCTATACACGGGATGCACATCAAACAGGTTCATCTACCCCACTGAAACCAGATGAGACTAAGTTCTGCAAGCTAACTTTGATGCTGGAGCAGCTAGAAAGTATTGTTGGCCAACCACTGCCACAAGACCACAGCAGAGTCAGAGAAAATGCAAGAACCAGACTTGTACAGCATGTTCCTTCTCCTGATACGCTTTTGCCTGCAAGCTTCATTACTGATTTACAAAGTAAGATGTGAAGAGCCTACAGAATGAAGAAAGACCTCCAGAGGGAATCAAAAGGAAACCCAAGATGCTCAAGCAAACCATACCCCCACAGCAGCCAGCTTCTAACCCAGCTTGGTTTCAACCCTGCCATTACTCCAGCAGAGAGAGACCCTCATCCATATTGAGGCCATATAAACCCAGAACCAAGGAGCCCACAGTTGGAGCACCACGCAAGAGACAGCGGGCAGCATCGGTCTTGGCTCATCAACAATCCAGCTGCTGCCAGATGCTTTAGGCATCATTACAGGGGAAAGCTTTATTACTGTGATATTTGAAGGAAAATAAAATAAACCACTCTGGTTGTTGAAACAACTCCAGTTCTTAGGGATCTGTCCGAACTGCAAACTCACCTATTTCAGATAGGTGCAACCTTGAATGAGGCACTGTTATTTCTTTGATGTCTGCTTTTGGGTTACTAAGTCATGTGAATTATTACACCAGCCACTACAGGAACCTGCCCTACATGACACATTACTGGGAAGCTTTGTGTGTTGCATTTCAGAGACATGAAGCAGCAGGCAAGACCCTCCAAAATAACACCTAAAACAAAACTCAAGCCCTGCATCAAGCTCAGTAACTTCCAACTGACCAGGACATGTAAGCAAACATGCATGCTGGTTTTAAGACTAAAGATGAAGATTCCACCATTTTCCTTTGCAGTTTGTTCCTTGTTATTTAAAAAAAGCAAGAGAGGAATGTGCTATAGTTTTACTTTGAATTGGTCTGGTATCCAGCCATTGTTTTTCCTTTTTTCCCCCCCCTCTTAGGAAGATTAAGAAATTTTCTCTGGGTCATGGCACTTCACATATTAACAAAGTCGTATCAATCTCATCTTCTAAGATGAAGATATTTAAAATCTCAACCTTGTGAGCTAACTCTAAAGACACAGATGGAATAGTTCTGTTGATTTCTATTTCCTTTAAAAATATTGAACACCTTCTCCCACTTCTATCCCTTGAGCTATCATTATTATAAAACTGCTGTGAAATGGGTGGGGAGGGGGCAGAAGCAAAGGAGAAAAAGAAAGCAAGCCTAGTTTACATCCCTCAAGAGAAAGCAAACAGTTCTACTGTCCCATTGACATGGAAATACAGCCAGCTAAACACCACAAACAGCTCAGAACCAGATGTACCTTGTACATATTCTTGCCCAGAAAATCATTAGATCAGGGAATGAGACAGCTTGGCACAAGGACACAGAAGTTAAGGCTGCAATGATAATGATTTCACTAGATTCATTGCTCAGGAAAGCCTTATTTCCCTTTGCTACAGCAGACTTTTCTTACATTTCAAGAAATGGGTCAGAAACAGTCTTGCCATTTAAGCTGGATGTTTCCAGGATACAGCTCTGGAGCTCACATGCCAAAGAGCTGGTCAAGAGATTACAACACAGCTGGTCTCATTCCCAGAAGACATCCTGCCTAGATACAAGGCATCATCTCAGCTCTTCCGCTCCAAAACCAAGTGCATCAGAAACACGCTGATCCCCACTGCGCCAGACCCCATAATACCAGATCTAATACTGCCTCCTGCATCAAAGCAAAGCAAACATGATTAGTGTCCATTTTTGTGGGCTCCAGGAACCAGAAGTGAAGTTGCCAGAGATTAATTCTCTTTATAAAAGCTGCGTCCTGTTTTGCTTCTGAATCTTGGCCCAGCAAAACTTGATCTTTAGCACATCTATCCTCTCTCTACCACTTAAATATCACTGACACATGTAATTAACACCAGGTCAAACACACCACTCTAGCATTTTAGAGAGTCTAGTTTCAGCTGCTGTACTGAAGCTCTTTGATTGTGCCAAAGATGGGTAACAGACACCAGGACAGAGCAGAGTTAAGGAATAACTGCAGAAAGTTTTTCACCCAGTCAGTGAGGATTTTAATCTGTATTTTAACAGCTAACTAAAGGTAAAGAGGGTTGTTAGGATTACTGTGTAGTAGTGTACATCCTGTTTACACACAAAGCATAAATGCCTTTATATAGAGAACAAAATATTACATAGCCCTAAATGATCCCCAAAACCATCTAAAAATTGGACCTAAAGCTGACCGGTTATGATCCTGACAGGTTGTCAAGGAGACAAATCAGCCAAAAAAATCAACTCCAAATTTATTCCAGGTTTGTGTGCATCCCACTGAAATATCTCCATTCTGTCTCAAACAAAATGTCTAGTACCTTGTCCAGAGACCTGAACAAGCCACTGAGAGAATCTTTTAAGACATCTAAGTAGAGCATGAGTTTTACAGCAGCAGATGCATTCCCCAGCACTTGGTAGCCCCAGACTGAAACCTATTTTCTTATTATGCCATAAGATGCTGGTCAGCCCCAATACTTTGTGCCAAATGCAAGGATCATCTGGTGAAGTCTCTGGGTGGAGCTGCGTGGAAAGGCACACTACATGATGAGCATAGTTTCTGCTCTACTTGCAATTGAGCCCATCCAGAAGGAGGAATTCCCAGAAATCACAGATGTTGCAAACACATCCTTCCCCAAGAGGAGAAGGAATATTTTCAACATAGTATCACAGAGCCAAAAGACCCAGCTTGTTGAGTGAGTGTTTGATTACATTCACAGCTACACCTGATCTTCACAGCTCATTCACCACCCCCTGAGAAACACCTGTAGCAAATCACCCCACCTGTCCTAAGACAACATGTCTGGATAAGAAACAGAAAATCAGACTTCAAAAGCTGTTTCACACACTGTTGAAACACCTCTTCTCCCACCCTGGACCACAGCAAGCAAATCAGACCTACATATGTTGCTCAGTAGGTGTACCCCCTGTGAAGCCTCAGATTCTGCTGCCTGATCCCATAAGCCTGCCTTACTAAATGGGACAATTTAGCAGACAACACAGTAAATGCATTGAGTCCCTCATCTCCAGAAGGCCTCCAAATGCTTTATTTAACAGTCCACACAACAAAACATGACATTTGCACCAAAGAATCATCATTCCTATAAGTAGTTTGGATAAAAACACATCAAAAAACTTTTTTAAACACTTTGACACTAAAAATAGAGGCAACTGCCATCCATATCACATCTGTCCTCCAGCCTAGAAGAGGAGACCTGTTCATCAGACAGGATGAAAGTTAGCCCTAAGCAGTATCACAAAGAACTCAGCCAGAATGGATTTGTGAAACAACACAGAAAAACTGGGGACAGATACGAACAGGGCAATGTTTTGAGAAGCACCACCACAAAGCAATAACAATAAATACATTGCAACAATCAGCTTCACCTTTAGACTCATCTCTCCAAGAACAGTAAATATTTCTTTTCCCTGTGAGTCCATGACATCTGGAGGTTTTCGCAAGGTTTCCTGAAGACAACATTGTCCAAGCTGAACTTTTTTTCTGACACATTTTTGGGACCTAACTGGTGTTACCAGTCACCATTTGCCCCCAGTAAGTACCCTCCAGGTGGAGGGAAGCCAGCTGTCTGCAATAGCTATTGGAGCTTCTTTTCATTCAGAATGAATCACACTTACCTTGTAATCCAGGTGCACATTTATAGCCACACATCACAGTCCTGTTTGACCATGAATCCCATCCACTGGTACCCCAGGGAACCTGGGCAGAAGACAAAACAGAGCCAGGTTGCAAGCTCTTCAAGATGCTCCACTCCACCCAGCCCCCAGTCACCTGACTCCATCAGTCACTAACATCTTTCTAAAGCAAGTTCTGGTGGGTACATGAAATATGGACTGCACTGGTAATGGAGGCTTAAAAGCTGCAGCCAACAGCTTTGCAAATGGGTAGAGGAATCCAGGGCAGGTTCTTCTCTTTCTCAAATGACATCCCAGATGGAGTCTCCTCCTAGAGATGGGGGTTGACACTTCAGGCAGATTCTGTTAGCTAACACTTTTCACCTGGGATACTCATAACTAAGCCTAAAATGGATCTGCTGGCAGTGCTCACCCCTTGCTGTCATATTGCTGGCACCTGGCCCTACCCTTGAGCAATAAAGCAGACAAAAGAAAAGAGAAAATTATGGGATGAACTCTAGGAACAGCAATAGGCTCCTACTAGAGTTTCAGACCCTTCATTTGGAAATCAGCTCTGGCTGACAGAATGGCAACTGGGCCACAAAAGTCTTCCTTCTTCAAGGAGAGAGACAAATTACTGCCTCATTCCCATTGCTTATTTTTTCATGTTCAGCACGAAAAGCTTTTGCAGCTATTTCATCACTGACTTACAGTACAGGAGGTTCGGAGGATCATCAGGAAAAAAAGGCAAGCCTCTTCAGCAACATCTCTCCATTGCTCTGCCTAAAAAAAGATAGATGTCAGTTTTCAAAAGGTAATGGAAGGATTTCTGAGCATGCGAGGTGAATTCAAAATAAGACCTTCCAATAAAACTAAAGATATTTTGCCAAAGCTCATTTTAAAAACTAAAAGTCCCATCTCACCAAAACATGACCTTTTTCACCAAATATATTTCACAAAGGAACAACATTTATTCTCAAAAAAAAACTTTTATAAATAGTTTTATCAAACAGACTAAGGGAGAGGGGCTAGTTTTCTGATATTGCCTTTTTTCTTCTCACCCAGCTTCTCTTTTCCCTACCATTTTAGTACAGAGAAAGAGGAAACACTGATTACACACAAAAAGTTCAGCTCAAGTCTTTTTTTTACCCATTAAAAATAGCTCCAGAAAGTGCATAAAACATTTTTTCCTTCCACAAAAAAACTCAAGTTTTTCCAAAACAAAATTAAAACAAAACAACCCCCCAGCCAGCTTCACTTACTCATTATTAACTTGTCTCCCTCTACAATTAGGGCTCCACATGTAAAACCCTTCTAACGGAGGCATAAGAAACCAACATTAAGCTCATTTATTGTTAGTTGCTCACTCAAAACTTCTGCTTTCCAGCTAGAACAGCAGCCTGGATTCACAGCCTCAGAAGAACTAGATCCAAGGTCGGTATCCCTAATCACAAAGCCTCCTGTAATTTCACAATCAGCAAATCCAGCACTTGCAAATATCACAGATTATTTTCTGGGCTGTGGAGGGAGATTTCTTTCCTAACTGGAGAACAAGGAGGAGAAAAACCTCACATGGGATTTGCCACCAACCTAAATTTCCTATCTTCCCCTCCAAGCAGGACACACACCTCCTTCCTCTGCCACCACCCAGCACCTTGTGCTGCAGAGCAAACCTCTGCCTGCTCCCCACAGACCACTATTTATAGGAAAATCTGTGGGCGGGGTCTGTCGTGACTGGGCGGGGCCTGTTGTGACTGGGCAGGGCTAACACACACACACGGAGGGTGGCCACTGATTAGGCAACGTGTGGGGCATTGCTGCCCCGGCTTTGGAGCAGCACTGCTTTGCAGGGCTTGGGTTCGTTAAATAATCTTCTTTAAGTACTTGGTCCAAGTTAGTCGCACCCACTGCTTTCTGCGTTAGAGTCAAAGCCAGGCTGGATGTCGGAGAATTGCTCAGCGCTTTACAGCAATGTTTGGTCCAACTGCTGCCTCCCAGTTAGGGGCTGCCTGGGCCGATCGCTTGGCTGGGACGTTTGTCTCGACAGCGTTCAAGGAACAGAGGACTCCAGGCCAACTCCTACAGCAATTAAAGGCTCTGGTATTATGCCCAGTGGAATCCATGCTAAAACTTCTGCAGAGCCTCGTCCAAGTGCTGGTCTAGGAAAGCGGGAGAGAAATTCCCCTGTTACAGTCTGCAAACACTCAGTTTTAGTTCACGACTGCTGCAGATTTATCAGAAGAGGTGGGAAGGGTTGAACGTACCTTGCCTGAGTCGCCATTCCACTCTGAGCTCCGCTGCATGCGGCACTTACACTGGGTTGGCCTCAAGCCTTCTGGAAGTGAGCATGGAAATTGCTCCATGGTGGCTGAAGCCCAGCCAGGACCTTGGTAGTCTCTGTGTGGTATTTCTGGGGCTTTCCACACAGAAAGGATAACTGAAAGCTGTGCTTATCAGCGTCTCTGCTAGGAACCGGGAAATGTGCTGTCTTCCTGCTGCCCTATCTCACCTAATAATTTTGTGTTCCCAAGAACAGGGTTCTGCCTCCTCTGTCCCCAGAAGCAATGACCAGATATGAAGGCAGAAAGACCAAGAGACCAAAGGGGTCTCCTTCAGCTCCACTTCCTTGAGGCTGTCCTGGATAACCCTGGGGGAACAGCCTCTGAGCAGTGTCTCTTTTCGGTGTCCCAGCACATCTCAGCTCAGGCACCAACAGGATTTCCAGACAACTGCTGAATGCTCCTGAGAAAGCAGCTTCTCCAGCCCACCCTTCACTTTGTGAAATAAAAGCCTGTATCTACCTGCAAAGACAAGTATCTACTGTCAACATACGTGTCTGTATGTTGTCCCTTCCCTAGACTGGCTGAAAAAACCACTTTGCTCCACAACTCCCTTGTGAGCATTGCATCCCTCTGAAGACCATGTCCAGTCCAAGTCAAGTGGAGCCAATTATTTCCCTTCTATGTAATTTAAGCTTTAATGGGGCCCAGAACAGCTCACTGTTGCTGGAGTTAGAGGAAAACAAGGATGCCTTTTGGCACTTGTTCTCTGCATGATCTCAGAGCTGTGAAGATGCCATGGGAGCCACAACCCATGTGGAACATGAGAGGAGGGTGCAGTCAGCAGGGGAACAGGGTTGGGGTGGGCAACCGACACCAGCGGATGAGTGCACGGCTTGATCTCCAGCTGCCACCGCAGCACCTTCACAAGCAGTTCTGTGACTCAAGAAATAGCCCTGCTTTACAAGCGTGAGGTCTTCCTTGTGTTATTTCAGGCACCATTTGCTGCGGCACAGCTGGGGCCCAAATAGCTGTGTTTACAACCAAACGCAAACGCACCAAGCCTCGCTACGCACAGACACTGCACACACGCTTACTGCAGTGTGGTGGGAGGAGAAACGGGTCCATGACTCGGTCCCACGTTTGCACTGCTTAACGTGGTACATGTGTGCCGCGGTGGCATCTGTGCGTCCTTCCCCAGCTCATCCAGCCCTGCCTGCAGACACACAACAGCTCTACTGGCTTCTGGTGGCTTTTGCAGGAGAAGATCAGAGGGTTCATTTGAGGGCGTCTAAACTATTTAAAACACACTACCCCATTCCTTTATGCTACAGCAGCTTAGGAAATACTGCTGCCCTGTCCCTACACAGCACGGCAGATGTGGGCTCAGGAGTTTGAACTCAGCTTGAAATCATTGTATCAACTTCACTGGTTTCCTTCAGGTCTCTATGTCAGCTTGTCTCACACTGATCAAAGCCAAGGGAAGGGTGAACAGCGCAGACGTTTTGGAAACGCTGGATATTCCTCCAGTTTCCACATGACCGCTTTGGGCTTGTCTTCTTGATTTTCATAACTCTCCACAGACTCAGCCATTGGTTTCATTCCTCAGTGCTTGGCCTCTCTCCCACTGCCCCACGACTCCTTGCAGCCAAGGGTCACTGGAGCTGCCGAGCCTCCCTGGGACCCCATCCCCATTCCCAACCCATGAGTCACTTCCCCTCATCAAACCTCACCTTTCAACGTCCATTTGTCATTTGCTTATGATCTTCACTCTATCTCCACAGGGCTTTCTACCAAGCGCTGTTCAATCACAGCCCCGTTGGTCCAGGCAGGAGTGATGCTCCTGGTTTCAGCAGGAAATGGAGGGGTGAGAAGACACCGCACAAACGCACGGGGCTGCAACTCCCCTCTGTGTGACCTGGCACAAGCTCCTGCGGAGACAGGCTGACGTGCACCAGCTGAAAATTGGAGCCATGTTGCAGGCGGCGTGGGGTTTCTCTTCTCTCAAGAAAACATCATTGCTGGATAATCAAAAGTTGATTGAAAATGGAAACAAATCCACCTGGAAAAAAAAATTAAAAAAAAGAAACTGAAAAAAAAGCAGGTATTTTTCCACCTCACATGCTCTGAAACTCTTCCCTTTTCTATGATTTTCATCAATTACTGAAATTATTGTTATTTTAGGAAACCATTTGAAATATGGCTTTTGGTAAGAAAATGTAGGTTCTGGCCAATAAAAGAAGTACTATCAGGATTTCAAAGAGCATAGTAAAAAATCACTTATAATTTCATTAAATATATATTTATATATAATTAATGCTAAAATAGTTTCATAAAATTTCATTTTAAAATAGCTTAAAAAAAACTTTTTGTACGTAGAACACCCTAAACTTTTAGGTCATAATAAAACTACATGCTGCCGTTTAGGATTTTTGCCATCTTCGGCCCCTGGCAACCAGCAGCAAAGGGACTTCCGAACTGCAGGGTCCGTTTGGACCTCTGGCTCAGTGGTCTCTGCTGGACACATCCTCTGTGGCTTTGTCTCATTTGAAGTGTTGACCCTCACGTGGTTTGTGCTCAGCAAAGCAATCCTTGTTCTTCTTTCACTGTGTGGAATACGAATGGCAAAATCTTCTGTGAAAGCAGTGGATGTTCAACCAAAGTGAGCAACAGCCTGACCAGCCCTGGGAATTTAGCGTATGTAATAAGCCGTACCTACAATCAGAGCAGAGGTGGTCCAGCAGGCACTTTTGCCCCTTCCAGAATGTCACTCCTGCCACTAACGCTCAATGACAGTCGGTGCCATTTCACCAAGGACTTGCCACCTGAGCACATCTCTTTCCATCATGGAGGGGATGATCTTGCCCAGGCAAGTTTATTCCTCATGGAGTCTCTTCCAAAGGCCCCAGGCTCCATCCAGTTATCTCCAGCCTCCCATCTCTTCCAAGAGGCCGGAGACACCTCCAGGAACTCATGCAGCAAGGACTGTATATCTGCAGACACCTCAGGAGACAAGAGCATCCTTCTTAATTTTCTCCTGATGGCAAGCTCAGAACCCACAGATGCTGCCCAGGGCCATTTGCATGGGCTGGGAGCTACAGCACATGCATGACCTGCAGTACAGACTCATATGGCCACCAGCCCAGGCCCTTGACCAAAAATCTAGGCTATGTTGGTGTCCTGAGCTGCTTCTCTGTGGCTTCTCTGTGGCTCTCAGACACCTCAGTTTTCTCCTCCTGCTTGTTACAGTGACTCTCCCCAAACCCACCTTCCTCAACACAAAGTCCAAGCCTTTGCCAGGGTTTGGTCCGATGACCTTGCTTGGGCTCCTTCATCACCACTGGCTTGAAGGATGCAGGTCAGGAAACAGAGTGCCCTGCCAGTGACAGGGGACCGCCTGGCTTGGGGTGCTCCTCTTGGTCCCTGGAGATGGTGGGCCTGTGACGAGGGGAGACCCAGGGAACACGGGGCCGATGGGATCGCACAGGGTCTGGGAGAGTGCCCCACTGCCTGCGGCTGCCCTGAGCACGTCTTCGCCATCCCCACCTCAGCAAGCAGGAGATGAATTACTGGGGACAGCTGAGACGGGAGGCAAATGGCATTGCGCTGAAGCCGAACGAGGCCTGTGACTGCACGCTGTGGGATCCTAAATATTTTGAGAGCAAAGGTCAGGAGAACAGGACACTCCTCAGCGGTGATTTTCTTCCCGCCCCCACAGCAGGGACGTGGGGCTGCAATGCCTGGAATGACCCCGGCCACCGGCCAGAGCCAGCGATGGGGCACAAGAGCTGGTGGTACCCACAGGCAGGTCCTTTCTGTCCGCTGCCGGCACCCAAAATGAGACCCACTTGTATTTGTGATGGACATGATGCCATGCAGCCCAAAGCCAGGAGAAAAGTGCCTGCTGGCCTGGCTGCATCCTCAGCAGGACGCAGTGGGAGCTGATCCACCTCACCACGTCCCCGCTGGCCTGCTGGCCAGGCCTCCGGCTGTTGCCAAAATAAACACTCGAGCATGGCAACGCTGACATTTGCTTTCCGCGAACAGGCGCTGGGAGAAGGAGGCAGCCACGTTATTTTTTGCAGGCTGGTCACGAGGCAGGAGACAACCTGCTCGGCACGAGGCGTCTGGGACCGCGGTCGCCCCGGTGACTTTGTGGCCTTCCCCAGCACACTGCTGGCCACCTCTGCATGGCCCTCATCGCCCTCCCTGCCCCACGCGATGCTGCCGGGTGTCTCCACAGGGCTGAACATCTCTTGCCAGGCTTTGCTCTCCCCATGCTAGCACCTTCAAGGGAGCTGACATCTCCTGCTGGCTCTTTGCATGCTTGGGAGGTAAAAAGGCATCTCGGAAGAGATTAAAGGGATGAAGAAGTTGATGCTGGGAGCCCCAAGGGCCCTGCTGGAGGATAGGAAGGATCGGTCAATCAGCTCAGCACAGAATGTCCTTCTCTGCAGTTTGCTGCTGAGCTGTCAGGTGGATGAGCGAGACCAGCTGGGCGGAGGGGAGGCAGCCCTGACACTCCTTATCTGCGCAGACGTCACCCCGCGAGCTGCCTCCATGGCTCCTGTCCTCCCCCAGAGGCCATAGGAGATGTGCAAGCAGAGGATGCCAAGGTGCTCACGTCCCAGCTGGCTGCAGAAACAGGCGACCATCAGAAATCCAACAGAGAAGCAGGGGATGTCGCAGGGGACAGGGAGAGGTTTCGACAAGGACACCCACTGCAGGGTGCCTGCTGACTCTGCTGCCTTTCTCCTACGTCCCAGTTCCCTAATCCCATCCCTGCTGGGGATTTGGGAATCAGGTAAGATCTGCCGGTGGAGCTCCAGCACCCCCAGGATTTCCCCCTGAGGGATGGCTGGGGACAGAGAGGAGTCCCGGGGAATGTGGTGCCAGTCGATTTTATTCCGGGAGAGATGCCAGAGCTGAGCACAGCTGCCGAAACATGGGCTTTCCTCATGAGCAGGCTGCTGTCCCACTGCCCTGCCTGCTGCCAGGGGGAGATTTGGCACATCCACCCCACACCTCAAAACCCCGCAAGTCGGGGAGAGGCATCAAACCACCCTGCCACGACCACGGTCCCAAATGCCCAGGGCTGGGGCTGGGTGAGCGCTGGTGTCATGCTCATCGGTTACCCAGATAATTCAGCTCGGTGTGAATTCAGGGTGGTTATTTTGTGGTTATTGCACCAGCCAGGTTAAGGCACCTGAGAACAATTTCTTCAGCGACTTCTTGTTATCTCTGGGAGTCAGGGGGTTGCACTTTTTCAAGATGAACCAACTATAAAACAAGTTGCATCAGTGACTTAAATTGCACATCCTTCCAGTGACACTCAGAGCACACTGCAGAAATGGTCAGGACTCTTGAGGCGTAAGAGGGAAACTGAGGCATGGAGCAGCAAATCATCACCCCCAGGAACTGACTGCACCTCCGCAGCCCCAGCCCCAGGACCACACCGACACCCCCTTGGCAAGGCTGGGCAGCGCGCATCCTGTCCCCTGGTCCCATCCCTGGGGAAGCACAGGCAAAGAGGCTTCGGGGCACTGAGGGCACAGCACTGGCACGCAGCAGCGCAGGTGAATGCCTTGAAGCCGCTGGATGCTTCTCACAGCTGCAGAACAAATTCAATAACAATAATATGAGCAATGCCTTTTTAATAGGCACGGGGTGAAAAGAACCCAGCGAGTCAATATTTGTGGATGAAAACAAAATAAGCCAAGCTGTTAGCACAGAGGAATGCAAGGGAGGTCAGGATGCGGCTGGGGTAATTATTATTTCATCTGCCAGAGAGCCGTGGTCCTGCCCGGACGGAGGGCAGGGAGAGGCGGGGGCAGGCAGATGGGGCAGAAAAGAGCAAATGTTTTCACTGCGGCAGCATCAGGCGTGCGGCTGGGGATGGCTCAGCGCTCCGTCTGCCGGAGGTTTAGCGCTGCCCTGGCCCAAGTATTTAATGTCAGCGGCTGGAATGTGCTTAACACAACATTTTACAAGGGAACATTAGTCAAGCATCTGCACTGACAGAGCGGGGCAACGATAAGGAGCCGGCACATGGGAGCTGCAGGGAGACGGCTCTGGTTTCAGGTGGAGGGAGGGAGTGTGGTGAGGGAGGGCAAGGCTTGTGGAGGTGGTGCTGTGAGGGGACAACGCGGGAGAAAGAGCCCTGCTTTTGGTGTGGCCCTTCTGCCGGGCATCACACGGGATAACAGTGCCACGCCAGCAGCGGGGTCCCGCTTCCTTCACCCCCCAGCTACCGCATTTGCCCTCATCTTGCATGTGCACCTGCAAGGTGGGATTTGGGAAAAACTGTCCAAAAGCCATTCCCTGCCTCCCTATGGCCCCCGTTCACAGGAGTACCAGCGTTTGGCTGTCCATGGGTGTTAGGTGCGGGCAGGTGCTTTGCGCATCTCAGGCTTTGCTCCTCTGTGGCAGGATGTCTCCGGACCTGAGCCAGCACAAAAACAGTGAAGCCGACCGTGGCATGGGAGTGTCCGTCCCTAAGCAGCGAGAGGGAGACGTGCCACAGCCTGGAAGTCTCCCGGAAACTGGGTTCGGGAACCATTAGTCAGCCTTGCCTGCGACCTGAAAATGGCACCACCCTCCATCTATTCCTGGAGCTATCCCTGTTCATTAGCCTTCTTGGCCCCCAGGCTTAAAAAAATCCCCCAGTGTCATGACTCCTTAATAAGATGTCATCTTCAGCCATGACAAACACGAGCGCTCGGTAAATAATAGCCCTGCCACGTAATGTCACGCCTCTCCCATCTGCTGTAGCAATGGCTGTGCCTCTCTCACCTGCCACCCGCTCCCGGCTGCTCCTCCAAGCCAGCCAAGCCAGAGCTGCCCCGGCTGCAGCTCAGCCGCCTGCTGCCTCCTTGGCCCCTTGGGCAGCTGCTGTGCTCGTTCCTGGGGCAGGCGGGGTGTCCGGGGCTCTGCAGGGGAGGAAATGTGTTTTGACACACGGGTTGGTGCTGGCACCCGTGCTGGGAGAGGGTGAGTGTGCATCCTGCAGCCGCAGGGTTTCTTCTCCTTCTCCTCTGTCCTCTTTTTCTCTCCCCTCTATTTTTCTTTTCCTTTTTTTCTTTTTTCTTACTATCTTTCTTTCTCTCTTTTCTCTTCCTCTCCTCTCCTCCCCTCTCCTTTCCACTCCATTTTCTATTTTTCTTTCTCCATTTCGCTATTTCTTCATTTCTCCTTTTCTCTATTTTCTTTCTTTTCCCCTCTACAGCTGCTCCATGTCCACATGCTTGGTGCCTGCATCCCCGTTTGCAGCACTATCTCCCTGCTCCCTCTGCAAACCCATTTCCAAAAACTTTTCCAAACCTTGCTTCAGAACCAAGCTGCAGGAGTCTGAAAAGCTATCCCTGGCGATTTGAGGTCAGAATTCCCCATCTCCCCCCATCCTCTCCCATTAGAGAGCATTAACCCCTTTGTGCCTCAGTTTACCCAGCTGCAAATCTGGACTAATGACCCAGAGCAGACCTGCTGCCTTGGGAATGGGTTTTTCACACCGGTTAACTGTGGGCACTTAACTCCTGTTCCCCAAAAACCTACATCCTCTGAGCCATGAAGAGGAGGCACCACAACACCATTATTAAAAAAAATGGCATGAATTGATTAAAGCTGTTTCTAGGCAGGGGAGAGATTTCAAGATGTATAATGTCCTCGGTTAGAAGTGAATGTGGAGGCAGACACTGCCTCTACGAGATGTCTTTTTTTTCCCCTCCCTTTCCTGTGAAACTTGGGTTACACCAAGTGCGTAAGGGATAGCAGGACGTGGCATTGCTTCTTGCCGTGAAAACTAATAGGGCCAAGTCTGCTTTCATCGGGAGTGTAATCAGAGCCCTGCATAATGTTTTAAAAGGCACAGCAGCTTCAAGTGCAAGCAGGGATTTATTAGCGAAAATGAAACCAGGCTCGAGCCCTTGCGAGCCTTCTTTCAAGAGCCTGAACAAGAAGGGAGCGGGCTGGGTCGGCAGCTTCACCACAGGCTGCCGGCACAGCCTCAGCCACGTTACTTGGCCTCGCTGTGCTTCAGCTTTTCACCTGCACGGGGCAAGAAGATCCCTCCCCGTGGCTGGGGGGCACACTTCTGTGTAAAGAAGGGTCACTTCCAACCTCTGCGGTTCCTCTGGGAGCCCAGCAGGGCCCAAGGGGGTGGTCAAGGGGTCTCTCAAGGATCCCAAAGGCTCAGAGAGCAGCTCCGGGACTTTCTCCTGCTCAAGCATCACCACGTGAAAGCACAGCCAGGCGCACTGGGTGGGGATGAGAGGAGGAGGGGAAAAATGCCCCAGCAGCTTGTCCGAGTGAGCAAATGATACCTGGGCTCCCAGGACCTCTGGTTCTTCTGTGGACCCAAAGTTTAGCCCATTTTTGAGGTCCCTGGTTTCTGCTATCTTGAAGCAGTGACCCTGTGCCACTGCCGGCAGGCTGAATTCCCAGTTCCAGCTGGCTCTCAGTGCTCCTGATGCTACTCGGATCAATACATTTACACTGCTCCGCTGTGCTGATGGGCAGGGATGTCTCACTGCTCCTCAGCTAGGCTGGGGGACACAGCAAACACAGTCAGCTCCTCTGGGTCAGGAGAGTCCTGAGCATGACCTAAAAATGCATTTAGAGGCTGGCTTTGGTGCTAGGAGGAGGGGAGACCATGCCTCTGAGAGCACATCACATGTTCAGGGCTGTTTGTCCATCCCGAGGACAGCACGGCTGGTCAAGCAGGGGCAAGCTGTGCAGAAAAGATAGCCCTGTATCTATCTGTCTTTTGGACAGAGGGGAAAACTTGCAAAGAAGTGAGCAGCTTTGTCTACATAAAGGCTATTGGAGTGGCTTTCTTGGCCTCAGGTGCCCTTGCCATCTGCGCACATAAGAAACCCTTCATAAGGTTCTCATTTCCTCTTTACCTTTTTTTATGTAGCCCATAATAAGATCCCTAATTTTAATGGACTGTATGGATCTCACTAGCAGGGAATGGCTCCAGCAGAGAGGCTTTAACCCTCTGTTTTAACACAATCAGCAATTTTGGTCCCTTGTTCGGCTCCACTGCAGGTGCTGGTAGGGTTTCTGCAGCCACCTCCACCTAAGCCCTCCCTAGCTGCCGGGAGATGCTCGGTGTAGGTGTCCCGTGTAGCACTGGTGGGATTTAGTCCCTCTCCCTCAAATGTCCATGAAGCACTGCAAGAAAAATTACAAATACATTGCCAAATTGGAGGCCTGGGGCACATGATGCGCGCTGAGATGCGGAGGGAGCTGGGCTTGCTCAGCCCAAGGAGACGAAGACATGACCCTGGGGGGCTGCGAGCCGTCTCCTGGCAAGGCACCGGGCCAGGTCTGGATGTGTATTAAAACCCAGCAAACTCCATGGGGCAGGGGCAGGGGAGAGCACAGCCCAGCCTGGAAGGTGTGCTGGAGTCCCTCGCTCGGGGCACAGCCCCACCGGGATGTCAGCAGCCTGGCTGCGATCGCAGCTGCGGAGGGCAGCGCACGGGAGCTGGAGGAGCCGTGGTGCGTTACTGCGGATGAGGGGGAGCAAAGCCAGGCAGCAAAGATGCATGCAGCACTTGTCAGAGGATCTGGTCTGCTTTCTGACAGCTCCTTTCTCCCAGAGCTCCTGGACAGGAGACAAAACGTGATTTCTTGCTCCTTCCACTCAAAGGCGGCTGTGAAAGTCTGATTTATGCTGAACACTCTGGAAAAGAAAAGAGCTTGGCTGTGGAACCAAGCGCAGCTCCCAGCCAGGAAAACCTTGTACGGGATCAACACGTTTTAACCATGCAAATTGAATTTGGGTCCAAACAGAGCCCTGTTTCATGACTTCTGCTTCTCCCTTCCTCGCTGCATGGGGCCCGGCTACCTCTTCCCCAAACAAGCCCTCACATCCACCCCTTGGGACGGGGACACACAGGGATGCTCTAGACAACTTCTTTTGTCTTTTCTTTTCTTTTCCAAGGTGCAGCCAAACATGTCACAGCTCCATCTTTCACTGAGATGACTTCCAGCTGCTGAAATGTACTGGATGAGGTCCACCTGCCTGTGAGCCTGTCACTGAAAGCTGTGGCTGAGCAAGGTCTCATGCTGTGTGACCCCAGCAGCACAGAGGAGCGCTCAGGGCACCAGGGAGAAGGAATCGCTCGGCTCCATTGCCAGCAAAGAAGTTGGGCAGGTGATTTTTTCTACCCATGCCTTTGCTTCCGCAGCTGCATGCAGCAGACCAAGGGCTGCTGTATGTCTTCTTTCCCAGAGCTACTACCTCCTGGATGGCCCTGGAAAGGTTGTGGGAGCAATCTTTGGATGTTGGTTGGGGTTCCTCCAGTCAGAGCAATAGCAGTCCTCACCCTGTCCTCATACAGGCGAGGCCAACTCAACAGCAGTCCTGACGCACCGTGTAGACATGAGACCTCCCAACCCGGCCAGCTCACACGGGGGGAGCCCAAGGGGCTCGGGAGGCCCAGGACCTGCTGTCCCTGTCGGGACCATCTCTGAAGCACATCCCCAACTATATGGCTCACCAGACAGGTACAGCAGGGCCTGAATAGGTCCTGACAACCCTTGACATCCACCAGTGCTCAAAGTGCACAGTGGCAGAAGGAGAGGCAATGAACACAAGTTGCAGAAGGAAAAACTTTGATTAGATACCAGGGGAAAATTTCTCCCTGAGGACAGTCAGAGGGGACAAGAGGTGGGGGAATCTCCATCCTTGGAGACATTCAGAACTTGGCTGGACAAAGCCCTGGGCAAACTGATCTAAGCTGGCTCTGCTTTGAGGGCTGTTAGACCTGTGACCTCCAGAGCATCCTTCCAACCTAAATCATCCTGTGATCTATATCCACAGCACTATCTAAGATGCTCTTGCATCATCTAGAGTTCAACAAGCCCATCTAGGTATTCTTCCTGCTTCTAAATCAGCAGGATCCTGATTTTCCCTCATGATTTTATTCCTTAATTCATTTGCCATAATCCTGTAGTATGTGGCTGGAGGAAAAGGAAACGACACAGCAAAGCAAACAGAGAAATGCAAGCAGTGCCCTCGAGAATAGTATATTACTCCTCTTCTTTCCTGTTTGCCTTCCTGCCGTTCCGCTTCCATGAACATTTGTGGGACTGCATCCAAAGCTTCAGTGTCTCCTCTCCAGCAGTGGCTGATGATGGATGCTTAGAAAGAAAATATCAGAAACAGTGAGCACAGAGCAGTCCTTTCCATCCAGCACCCTGCCAGCCGCTGGCAGCTGCAGCTTCAAGGACTTCTGACACTAAAGGCCACATCCAATTTTATGCGCTTGGTAGTTACCAAGAGCCCCATCCTCCAGCACTGGGTGGAAGCCCCTTCCCAACCCACCTCTGCTCTGGGACTGAGAAGCTGCTGGTGGAGTGAAAGGCACAGCAGAGTGAGTTTTATGGGGTGCCCCAGGGAAAGGTATTTCCCCTTCTCCCTGTGAAGTGTGCTGCATGCTGGAAAGGGACCAGCATCACCCGTAACTCCGCTCGCTGCTGCGAGCGCTGCAGGCCTGGCCCACGCACACAGAGCCCGAGTGGTTTGTGCCTGTACTCCCTTTCCTCTTTTTTTGCTGTGCCCCTGATCCCACTCTTATCTCAGGAATTCATTAATAAAAGTCATCTCAGAGGTAAAACACAAACCCCTTCCCTTGACAGGCAGCGTTGGGATGCTTCTCCGCAGCGCGGTGACTCAGACCGAGCCATTGTTTGCCCGGAGAAGTGCCATGCATCTTTGCAGTGCGTGTTCAAGTTGAAGAGCCCTTTGTAGGCAATTTATCCATGGAGCCAGAATGGGAGTGTTTTACACTTTGCTCTTCCATTGTTCTGCAGAGAGAGAGCTCCACACATGCACACACGTACACACACGCACACCCTGCACGCACGCACGCACAGAGCAGAGCCTGCAGGAGCAACAGCTGGAGCAAGCAACCTGCTGCTGGTTGAAAGCATCACGCCCTGTGCTGGCAAGGGTGCCTCCGGGTGCTGAGCACCCTGACCCTGCGTCGGGGTGCTGGGGGACAGGACGTGAGCGCTGGGCACACACGGCGAATGGAGGCTGTGCCACGCAGGGAGTCCCGCCCGCTCCTGCGGTTCCTGCGGGAGGATGATGGGGATGCTCCAGGTGAGCGCCTGGTCCAGCCTCATGTGCATCCCCGCAGCTCGGCCACAGTTGTGTGTGCCAATAGAGTGAGTTGGAGTGCAGCTTGGTGCAGGAAAATAAGCTACACGCATACTCTCCACTATGGCCCACTAGTGAGGCACGTGGTGGCCGTGGGAATCCCCCTCCATGGCCTTTCCAGGTACTTGAAGTTCGTGGAGGAGCAGAGCCAAGGATGTCTCTCCTACCCCTGCACTGACATGTGGGGCCGGCTTAGAATGGACATCAGCAAAGTTTTGAAAAGAGGCAGAAATATGTATTTCCCCAATAATCCGAAAACTTGAGCAAATGTTTTCCCTCAGTAGGACGTAGCTGTGGAATCTGGGGACCGCAGCCATTGCCAGCCGATCTGAGAGCAGAGCGTGGGAAGCCAGGCCAAGTGCAACAACTGCCAGGACAATAAAGGGATCTGAAGGGGTTCAGGAGTAGGAGAGGATTTTTTTTTTTTTTTTTTTTTTTTGTCTCTTTGGTGTAGTTTCTTTATTAATATTTACGTGTCAGAACCAGCAAAGCACACCTCCAGATCGCACAAGGGATCTTTTTCTCCTTACTTGGGCAGCAGAACATACAGGCATGATGACTGTGAAAACAAAGAGGTGTGCCAAGCCCACCACACGGGTGGAAAGAGGAAAAAATACCAGTTATTTAAAACATGTGTATTAACAGAGGGGTTCACCTCTACCCTGCGTTTGTGCTCTGCCGACATTACGGAGGACAATGAAAAACCTCTCCGGAGCACCAGGCTAGCCCCAGCCCCTGGGGCATGGAGAGGCTTTGCTCCACCAGCCCTGGGCCACCCATTGGCACTCGCATTGTCACTCCCACTGTCACCCCCCCCCTCTGCCCCAGCTAAGCCCTGGGGAACAGGTCCCTCCCTCCCTGACCCCCCTTTCAAATGCATTTAAAAGGCTTCAGCCTAAATCTTCAAGGTCCTCCACTTAGAATTAAACTCTGCATTCCCATCGTCAGTGCTTTGGGAGTGGGTGGAGGAGCTCCGGACAGCAAAGGACTCAGCCACCCGTCCCCTTCACACAGCCTGGCACGACACCAGCAGCCCAAATCCGGGTGCCAGCCCTGCCTGCGGGCCCCCTGTCTCCCAGCAGTTTCGGCACCGTGATGTGGGTGCTTCAGCTGGCAGGGAGGAGGGCTGCGTGGGCCCGTGGGAGGTAGTCGGAGCCAGGAGGTCTTACTGACTGCTCAGAGGACAGAGCCAAGCCCTTCAAATGAAAGCCCTTGAGGGAGAAGAGAGGATCTTCCCTCGAGCGTCAGGCACATTTCAGCACCTTATAAATGCCGATGTCCTCCCTGCGCCGCAGCCCCGCCAGCCTGGCTGCCTCCTCAGCCCTGCGCGGAGCTGAGCACCGCGGCGTGACTTGGTCAGGGGAAGGCAGGATCCAGCCTCAGGTGCGTGTGCGTTTTCAAAGCCACCTTCTGCTGCCATTCCTTGGCTCAGCCGATGTGTGCTGATGGGGACACGCAGGGGATGCAGCCAGCACAGAGCAGCACAGACCCGCTCAGCTAGCGCGGCCAGGCTAACCCTGTCCCTCGCTCAAAGCTGCTGAGAGCTGCAGAGCATAGGAAAGGGGATGGGGTGTCCCCGGGTGGCCGGTGACCCCCACGGATTGGGGGGTGAATTAGAGCTGGTCTCACCTTCACCAGGAAGCAGGAGGATTTTAGCAGCACACCACCTTCCGCCGGCTGTGCTCACAGCTAGTAAAAGTGTCTGTGTTTAGCAAGTGAGTAAATAGAAAGCTCCTAGGGCTATTGGGCACACGGAGCGGGGAGAGGGGGTGGGCACAGGCGTTTTTCTGAGCAGCCCCAATACCTCTGGCCTCTCTTTGGGGCCCCTGGGAAGGAGGGGCAATTGCTGCTGGTTGCGGTCCACATCCAGGCTGCATCTCCTGCCCTGCTCAGCCCTCCCAGCTCCTGGCACCTGTCAAAGGCAAGGGGGGCTTGGGAAGGAGTTAAACCCGACTGAGTTCTCCCAACCTGCTTGCGAAGCACCTGGCGCTGTTGCTGCTGGTTTCCATTGGGATCCAGGTCTGGGTTTCCCCT
This sequence comes from Chauna torquata, assembly GCA_013399475.1. Classification (NCBI taxonomy): domain Eukaryota; kingdom Metazoa; phylum Chordata; class Aves; order Anseriformes; family Anhimidae; genus Chauna; species Chauna torquata. The sequence goes on along the minus strand of VXAL01002037.1, from coordinate 1,160 downwards.
GGGTCCACCTCCTGTTTAAAGCCAGGGGTGCCCCAAAAGGCGTATGGTGTTTTGGGGGCTGCAGTTTTAATTCCTTCAATCCTGGGAAGAAAAGGAGCATTCCGGGAGAGAGACTTGAGCATCTGCGAGGGGAGTCAGATCCCACATGGGGATCCTTTTGGATATCCCCAGGGTGACTTTTAGGGTGGACCCAGCAGAGGTCCCAAAACAGGGACTGACAGCATGGGACAGCGGCCGGAGGGCAGCAGTGGGTGGGTGGGACATGACTCAGAGCATGCAAACCGCAACGATTCCCCAGGGGGGGCATGAGCTGAGACTCCTTCTCAGCCCCCTGCTCATTCCCAGGGACCGAGGGTGGGCAGCATTGCTGGATAGATTTAGGGGGGGTGGGGGGGGGAAATCGCCACCCCCATCCCCTGATTCCTCTTCCCCAGTATTACTGAGGGGTCAGGTTACATCAAACGAATGTGAAAGTAAGGCGAATAAGGGCAAAAAATATTGTCGCTGATTCATGGGAAAATGGAAAAATACGGCGGAGGGGGGGGCTAGGAGGGAGTTTTTAAGCGCCCGTGCCAATGCCCCCTTGCACAGAGGTCGGCTGGGGAGCGGGGTTTGGGGTCGCTGCTGGCGGTGCTCCCCACGCCGCGCACAGGGGTTTGTTACGGAAAGTCTGCAAAAGCCATTAGGACTTTTGTGCCGGGGCACTAGAAAAGCAACGCAGACACCACTCACTTTTCTAAATAAACATTAGTCTTAAAAAGTTTGCACTGCTGACCCCCGCAGCTCTGATTACTTGTAATTCTCTGAACCATATTTTAAGACTTCAAATTCTTTTTTCTGCTGGGGGGGGGAGAGGATTCTGTTGGTACCTCCCTGCATCCGTGCCACAGATGTGCTGCTGGTGCTGCATGTTCCGGGGGCGGGGGTCCCTGCCCACCCCCGGACAGGTCCTCATTTTACAGCCCCACATCCACAGCCCCTCCACATGCCCATCTCCCTCCGCGTTCCCCCGGAGAAGCTTCTTCTTTCTTTTTCTTCTTTTTTTGGAGGGATTGAGACCACCTTCGCGATGCCAGTGCAGCGATGCTGATCCCCCCTGGGGCCCCCGGGGAGGGCAGAGGTGTGCGGGCTGCGGCCCCGTCCCCGCCGGGCTGTGCCCT
>VXAL01002035.1:52729-64000 GCA_013399475.1 Chauna torquata | reverse complement strand
GTTTGGATTCAGAGCTTAGTGACATGGTTTGATGGTGGACTTGGCAGTGCTAGGTTAAAGGTTGGACTCGATGATATTGGAGGTCTTTTCCAGCCAAAATGATTCTATGATTCTGTTATCTATGTCCTACAGCAAGCACTTCCACAGCTTAGTCAAATGTTATGTGAAGAACCATCTCCTTTCTTCATTATCAGTTTGAACCTGCTTCTTGCTAGTTCAATTTAATGCCCTGCTTGTTTAAAAGGGGCAAACACAATGTTCTTTCAGTTTTCTAGAAAACTCATTGTGGATATCCTGTCCTTCGTAAGCACGCCTGTGGAGTTTTTGTCTTTCTACATACACCAATAATTTGATCAATCTGCCTCCTCTGTAGACAACAGAAATCTGTATTTCTAAGAATGTTTTTCTTGCTCTGAACAACAAACTGTTACGTGTGGGGGACATAAGAAGCATCCTCTCACCAGCTGAGGCCTTTTGTTCTACAGTTCAAGCACCCCTCAAGGCTCTGCATAGGCGACATTCCATAGTCTTTTTGTTATAGATCATGAAACTATATGTTCTTGTCACTTTTTCTCACCTTGTTCTTGACATCCTTCTAGTGATGAATGGTATTATCTTTACACGGTAATGTTAGCTTGCTTCTGATATGATTCTAGTGCAGTCTGGTTACTGGAAAGTCAAATATCTTGAAGTTTTGGGTATTACTTTAGGACTGATGTAGAGAGACGCTTCTCCCAGTGATCAGGCAAAAGTGTGTTCTCTGTTAGTCATGCAGAAGAGAGGGAAGGATGGCTCAGTGGAGAACACAGGATTGCAAACAGGAAGATTATTCCACATTCCTCTGAAATCAAACACAGAGGAACCATCTCCTAATTACTTCCATCCTTGTTCCTATCCATGCATTGGTTCAGTATACAGGTAATCGACTTTATTTATGGCAGTGAATGTAATAGAGGTTGTGTCTGTACTCTGAGCTCTCATCTGATGGTATCAGGGGTTTGTCACCACTGACTAGGCTGAATTTGAAAACTCATCTTGGACAAGTTAGAATATTTCTTCAGCTCAAATTCAGTTCAGTGCATGTTATCTTACTGAGGAAGTGACTAACAGCCTGTTATTCAAAACACAATGACTTCGGTTTTGCAAATTATATCCTTTCCAATTTATTATGTTACTGAAACAGCTTAGTGCCGAGAGGCGTCAGTGAATAAACTGTGGAATGTTTCAGAAACTTTTGGAAGAGCAGACAGAACTCCCTGCAGCTAGAGGTGTATTAGATTAGTGCTGGTGTGAGGTGGGTGATTTTCACCGTGTTAGGGGAAGCCTTGTGTGGAGTATGGTAGTACACGCTTCTTTTGGTTTTAGTCTTCTGTGCAGAAGTCTATTGCTGCTTTTCAATGTTTAAATGCATCATTTATTCATGCTCTTTTTGCAAGTATTCCAGAGAAACTGACAGTTACTCTCATTTGTACTATCTAGCTGTACTATGGGCAAATAATATAAAACATGACAATTATATATTACACTTAAAAAAAAAATTTCAGGGTTCTTTGACAAATCACTGTCTATGGGGAGGTAAAACAAGTTTCCTTTCCCCCTCCATTTATAGTATTTCAATCCTTGATTCTAGAATCAAAATACTGGTGCCCTAACCTACTTTACCTACCTTTTTTGTTGCAGCAATTAACTTCCAAACTAGAGAAGCCTGCACCGTACCAGCGATGCAGCTAGCCATCATTTCAGCTTACTGAGCTGTCAGTACAATTTTTTTCACAAAGATTAATTTTAACTTTTTTTATTATTGGTTCTGAAATAAGCAGAGCATTTGTGTTAACAGTAATTTGCAAGGTATAAAAAGGAGGTTCATCTGCACGTCAAATGGCTAAAGGACAGGCTTTTTTAAGTTTAAGATTAGTGAAGAAACAAACTGAAACCTGGGTGGAGAAATGGTTGCCTCATGTACCCAGTCTTCTGCTGTTAACCTGGACAGGTATGTGGTGGGATGAAGAAATAAACGTGCTTTGTATGTCTACAAAAATCTTGGTCATGGCCACACGTATCACTGATGTTCTGGTATGCCTGCTTCCTTCTCATGTGTGCCAGAGGAAGCAGGAGTTCAAGGAACTCATCTGTGATCTTACGTTAGGATTTTACTAATAAGTACTTCTATACTTCGTAACAGCTCTTGCAGGTTCCGTATTTCCTCGTTCCTGTATCTTAGTCTTCCAGGTATGTCATGGCTGTAATGAATCTGAGGCAACTGCTCTAAAATTTGTTGCTACTTCACTAAGCAGCTTTTTTGTTTTCTTCTGTTTATTACTAGCAATTAAATAAGTGACTGCGTGGTAACACTGCGTTTAAAAACAATAGATACAGTATCTTGAGGACTGTGAAATGACTAGCTTGACTTATATTTCATATTGGACAATTGCAAACTTGACAGAGAAAGTTAATATATAATCAGTGTATTTTGTTCATTTATTTTTACAGATGATGAAGAGGTGCCCAGAATGCTACAGTGATGTGAAGAAGAAGCGACTAATCCAAGTCTTCTTCTGGTCATAATCTCACTGACAGAAAGGGCAAGTACTTCTTATCAGCAGAAACAAATTATTGGACTCTGACTCTCAAGCTGAAAGGAAGCAGGATGAAGGCTCTTTTTAAATATTTTTGGTCCTTGACTCTGGATTACATGCTGTGCACCAAAATGTGTCATTTTTTTACTACGATCTGATCAAGTCTGAAAAGTCTCCATCTCTTTCACAACTGGCAGAAGACAAAGCAGCATTGTCCTCTGTTGGAACTAAGATGGTGAATTTCTTATTTATTTTAGCCTGTAAATTCTATTGTGTATTCTCTTAGACCAAATTTTATGTCCTGGAGGAGGCTGTCAGCAGTTGGCCCCTTCAGGTAATACCAGTTCCTGGAAAAAGCCTGCAGTAGTGCTACAGTGGAATTGGGCTGGCTAAATTACCAGGCCAGAGGCCAGACTACCACATCGGTGTTCCTGGAAGAAGTGACTCACATTCTGTTGGTGTTTGTCAGCAGTTGCTGTCTTCAACAGCAGAAGATACTGAAAGGATTATTTTTATTTTTTTTTTTTAAACAAATTCCAGTGGTTAGATAGTGAGCAGAGATGCTCCCTTGTGCCTGCCATGCACCCCAAAGCCCAATTCCTTCCATAGTGCTGGGATTTTTGGAAATACGCTTCTAAGGAGGCTTTATTTTCTGCTCAGTACTGATATTCCTGTTGCGCCTGTGTTATTTGATGTTTATCTTCCAAGAAGAAAAAGGAACTAATTGATTTTAGGAAATAAATTGATTTTTGAAAATAAATCAAATTGGGTGGGTAAAAAAAAAAATCCTGAATACTTCCGCTCTCTGTGAGTAGTGGGAATAAGTAGTTGACTTAAAAAAAAAAAAAAAGTATCAATTCTAAATCTTCAGTAGCTTCTTTTAATTAAACCATAAATAAAACCTTTTTATGTATTGGTTGGGTTTTTGATTTTTTAAATTTGTTTTACCAGATAGAAAGACAATGGCTACGGAGTCCTAGTGTCTCTGGTAGGAGTAAATGGGGAGGTTTATACTGTGGGATTTTTGACATTTGAATATTTTTATTTACAATCTTTTGCTCATTTTTGTCACTCTTTTCACTTGCTAATTAGTTTTGAGGTTCCTGTGATGACAGAAACACAGTATTTATTTTCAGAATTTTCTGTGAGAATATGTTCTTTAATAATTTCAGGGATTTTTTTCCTCAGCCCATAGGTGGATTTCATACCAATGGAATTTTCAAAAAATTTATATTAGTATTTGATATCTCAATAACTGAAAGGTGAACTATATTTTCAAAAATTTCAAAGATTATTTCCATCAGTTATAGAATTCAATACCAGTAACACTTCAAATCTTATAGCTGCTGAGCTATTGATCCTCATTGAGAAATTTCTTTTTTCAGATTAGAATCCACTGCATTTAGAAACAAGTTAGTGTGTGATACTGTTCTTCTCATGCACTAAAATGTCAGATAACATGCATGTATTCGAGTCTGGATTCATATGTGGTTGTGCTATCTGAAGAACAAGAAAAGCAATGTTCTTAAGTGACACTGAAACAGAAACTTTCCATACTTCATTAACTAATAATTAGAAATAACAAAGATTTAGACGGGAATGAAGGTAATTTTGAGCTACCATATATTCTGACACGTTTAAAGCTGTGGGTTATTTTACCTACTATCTACTCGTGTATATGTACCTAAACATAAATTTGATACCTGGCATGTTGAATAAGTATTTTTCAGCCTTTTTTTTTTTTGAATACTTGTATGTCTATTTTGTTGCCTAGTGTTTTCCAAGAAGTGGAATGTAATGTTGAAGAAAGAAACTAGTTAAACTTTAAATTTCTAAACTTTCCTCTATTTAAGAACAAAATAAAGAATTTTAATAATCACATTCTCTTGATGATCAAAAAAATGTTTTAGTTTATCTCAGTGCATTGTTGATACTGTTTAAAATTCTGAAAAAAAAAGAATAATGCAGAGAAAGCCCTAGATATTCCAAATGTAAGTGGGAAAAATTATAGCAAATGTTAACCAATGAGATTTCTGTATTTATACATATGTGATAAAAATGAACACGAAAAGATTTGAAGGGATGGTGTCAAGATGGCAATAATGTTAAATTTTTGTCCTTTAAAAGGAGTCCATTTTTAACAAGTATAGCAATAACTATTGGATTACGGAAGTCAAAAAAAAAAAAAATCACTCTTGGGGGAAGCAGATCCAGCCAAGGCTGATGTTTTGCTCTCAGCAGCTTTGGCGCCATCTGATTTCTCCACGTGGGGCAACCCTCACAGCCACTTCAGAGCAAGTCCCAGTAACTTTTTTGGGTTCCCATTTTGACTTCTCAGTACATGCTCTAGGCCTGGGCAAGCAGTGGAATAGAAGTCCAAGCGCTGAGTGAAGGCTGGGAGCAGCAAACAGTAAGAAGTTATTTAGTGATAAGACTGTTCAGTGCCTTGTCTACTCTACAACGACCTCCTCTGGGAGAAGTGCAGCTTGCTGCTTATGCCACTGGAGGGAAACCACAGCACAGGAGAGCACACAAGTGTTCATTGGTGACGTGAGCTTTGAACCTCTTCAGACAGCGAGTAATATTATTGCTTTGTTTAGATTTACCTGATGGAAATTACCTGCTATAGACTTCCAAAATGCTGTAAGATCCAGCAAGACTCAATGAAATACTTCCAAGGTAGGTGTGAGTTGCTAGATCAAAAGGTATTACAATTTTTATACCCTTTCTTTCCTCTACTAGAATAGTTTTCTAGCTATGCCTTTTCACTGCCACCAGAGTTGGTTTAGTTTTGGAGACTGCTTCTATCCAGGAATGCTCCATTGTTGGTGGTAGGGCAGACCTCAGTGCCTTCAAGAGATTCACGTGTTCCTTCTTTTACTCTTGAGCACTTGGATGATCTTGTTGAAAAGATTTGCTGTTACATGCCTAGACTAGCCGAATCCACCCTAACAGGCTCCGAAACACTTCGATGCCCCCACCAGTGGATCTGCCATTTGCAGATAATTGTTTGGAATTGGCCTGGGTTTGTTGCCGCTTTGTTGTGTAGTGGGAATTGCACTGCACCACGTTTGGAAGTCTGTTTCCCCACCATTACCTTCTTGAAAGCAGGACGGATGAATGTAACATGCGTACTGGTGAGGTGAGAGCAGCCATCCCTCAAGAGCTTGTCCTTGTCTGCAGTTTATCTGCTTGTTACTTAGTTTTAGTTTTAACAGTAAAACAGAATTTAACAATTCTGTCACTTCTGACCTATCTGCAAAGTTTGCTGAAAAAGTTATGCTTTTTTTTTTTTAAAATTGACAGGCAAGTAGCCGCAACCCTGACCCGTGATGAGCAAATAAGGACTTTTTTTTTGTGGTGTTGTCCTTAACCAGGTTTTACTGTAAACCCAAAGGAACTCCTCTTGGGGAGGAACACAACTTGAACCTGAGTGTAGGTGCCAAGGTCTCTGCCCTCATAGATCGCTTGGCATCACTAAATGGCAACCTTCTTGACTGTTAGGGGAGTGTTTGTGCTAGGGTTTCCAGGGCATCCCCCTTGGGTTTATGGCAGGCGCCTTGGGGAAATGTTCTCAGCCATGCTCAGACCTCCAGCCCTTCCCTTCCCATCTTGCCAACCCTTGTGTGCAGCAGCCAAGCACCGTGGTGACTGAAGGTTCCTACCAGCGAGTTGCTTGAGAGCCACTTTTCCCAAAAGGCTGTGTGTACGCATTTCCATCTTCCAAAGAAATGTTCAGAGGCTTGTATGTCGGTTTGAATCTTTCATGACCCCAGCATGGTCCTCCTCTAAACACGTTTAGAGGGCTGCTTTCTCAGGCCATGTCCCCCAGCAAGAAAGCTGCTTCCACTGAAACCGTGTAGAACAGGGTCTCCAGGAAGCAGCTGTCAGGATGTACAAGAAGCAGATAGCAATCTTTTGTCATCTTGAAACAAGTTGAATTTACAAGAAGAGACAGAGGTAGTATCTTATTTATGAAGTCCAGAAAGTGAAAATAGGAATGGTTTCTGAAGTATCCACATTGATAAACATGATGAGAGGAACTGATGCAAAGTGACTGTTCATGGAAAGGAAAGCCTATAATAGACACTCCTTTCTGGTTTTGGGAAGCAAGTGACACAAGAGTTACACATCACAAGGGAAGTAGATATTTATTTCCTTTTATTGCCCCTGCCTTGCAGTGCTATGACTATAGAGCTGTCTTCAATTTTACTGATGTTGTTGAAACCCCCACCACCACCACCCTGAATAAAGCTGGAAGAATTCAGAACAGAGACAAAGCAAACAACTCATCAGGAAAGAGATGTGTATTTTTGCTTTGGTAAGTGGCTAGTGGTAGAGTGAGGCATTTCCTTGCTTTTCAGACTTTTCTCTGAACCATTAGTAACACACCTAATGGTGCAAGAGTGGTTACGGAAAGCAATGCTTCTGGGCATCCTGAAGCTCTCTACAGTGTGAAGCGAGGCACTGCGTGGGAAAGTGAAGCCGAACCCATGGCATATGATGCTGTATTCCTTTTCTAGAGTATCTCCTCAGGTCAGAAAGTCAGAGGCGAGCAGAACTGTTGCTTTCCAGCAATCAGGCAGTGGTCCCACAGAGCTGTTCTTGGTGGTTTGTTGGTCAAGTGAAAGAATGGACAGGCAAAGAGCGATTGAAGGCCCTTGTTTTACCAGGCTGTTGTCCCCGTGGCAGGAAGAGATCGGCTGGGGAAGCCATTTCTGTCCCGCTGACGTGGTATTTCCCTCTCTAAGAAAATTAATCCGACACATTTTTGTCAACGGTAAATTCAGAACAGAGAGAGGCGATAGCGCTGCCTTGCGTACGCTGCGAAGCGGCTTTCTTCGTCTCTCCCGGCGCGTTACGTCCATCGCGCCGCCCAGCGCCAGCGGGACTCGGGGGCTGCCGCGGCGAGCCAGCCCGGCCGGCCGCCTGCACTGTCCCAGCGTCAGGTGTGAGCAGGTGTCCTTCACCAGCAGCACGGCAAAGGGTGTCAGCCTGGGGTTTTCCCAATCTAAGCCGAATACTGAGGAACACAGCGGAAGAAGCAAAGCCCTTCAGATAAACTGGTTTGAGCAATGATTTTACAAATGCTGCGGTGTGACTGTTCATCATTTCAACCAACTCATAAGTTTGCAAAAGTCTAGATGACCTGATTTCTGTTGCAGCTTCTTGGAAAAGTCTAGATGTGTCAGCCAGAGGGCAGATGGCAAACTGAAGAACCATGCGAAATTCATGGCAGGAAAATTGAGCTCAGCTTTCTGGCTACCAGGAAAGGAAACACGAACGAAATGCTGTTGCACTATGAAAGACGAGGCTGTCCTCACATGGTGTGACACTTGGTCAGAAGAGGTCTCACTTAAACTCTCCTGCTGGCTAACCTGCAATGTGGGACTTCGTGCTTGAGCCACATGAGTGAAATCTGTGAAATCAACTGGTACGTGTAATTACTGAGGTGATGCATACTAATGAAGCGAAGCCCCCATAGTCCTTAGTTTAGGGCTTATGTCAAATGGCTTTGGAGATCATTGGGATTACTTTTGGGCACTACAAAGATACTGAGATAAACCAGCAGTGAAATTAAAATCAGGTGCAGCATGGCCTGTGAAAACCAGCTCATCGGCTGCTCTGTGCAGGCTGCAGCCCACCACAGCCCCTGCCTGCGGTCCGCTTGCTGAGCCGCGCTTTCTGGCCGAAATGTTGAGACCTTCGACCCTCCTCGAGTCAGACAAAAAGCGTGGCCACAGTTTTTTCTGCAACCATGTTGGGTAGAAACTGATCCTACTGGAAGGAGCTTTAGATTCCTTCTGAGCACTGGGGCTTGCTTCTCTTTCTGGGAAGTAAAAACTAGTTCTGGTTTTGTAGCTTGTGGAAATGTTTAGCCCTTGTAGGTTTGATCTTTTACATTAGGAACAAAATCCAAGCAGCTTCGCCCTCCGGGAGAGGAGTGCAGATGCAATGGCGGAGCTGGGTCTGTGATAGCTTTCTGTCTCCGTCCCAAACACGAATTCTGGAGTTGCAGAAGGCAGGCGCTCAAGTGCGGCTAGTTCTCTAACGATTTGCAAGCTCGTTTGGCTGCCAGCTCCTGAGTAGAAAAACCTCCGCATCCTCTGACCTCCGCACCGCGACTCTCCTTTATGATCCCAGCAACATCGCATTTGCTTTTTGAGGCGCAGCATGCATGACGCGGTTTGGGCTGTTGCTGCGTGCCTGTTCAGAGATCCTCTCTGCGAATCCCATGCTGCCCCCTCCTTCTGGGTCGCTGGAGGGGGGAAGAGGGCGATACGGGGCAGACCGCTGGGCACCAGCTCTCCGCTCCCCCTCCTCTAACCGTGTGCCCGTGCACCTGGTTTAGATGCAGCACACGTGACTCTTTAGCAGACCTTCTGCACAGTGTCTGTGTATGAACATAACTGGGAACTCCAAGTACTGGGAGATGAGGACATAAGGATCCCAGTTCTTGCAAACGAAACAGATCCCGTATGGGATTGCACTTCAGATCTGGATGTGTCACGTGCATAACGCAGCTCTGGCACTGAGAAGAACACCACTCATGGCGGTGTTGGACCTCCCAGCACAAAGCAGAGTACAGAATTTTCCAAACTAATTTTTTCTGCAATTCTGTGAAACGTCTGGTGTGTGATGCTCGGAAATGCTTAGTGGCATTAGCCAACCACCGCAGCAGAGGATGTCTATGGAAACAGGAGCTGCTTGAGAAAAATACAGATTGTGACAGATGTTGGAAAAGCCTATTTTGAGAACGTCGAGCTGCTTTTATAAACAGTCTGTATGCCTTTGTGGCCTTATGGACAGCTGTAGTCCTGAGTGGAATTCCTTACTGCAGCTGAGACAATGGTGGGAAATGGGTTCAGAGCCCCAGCGCAGGGCAGGCGGGGGTACCGAGTGCTGCTGTTTTCTGCAGAGGAGGCTGCTGTCCTCACAGCAGACATCAAACCTGACCTGGGAGCAGCGAGTCTGTAAACAGGAATTCCACAGAAAATGAGCGGTGGGAGGATATTTTAGACCCTTCAGTGTCTCCCTGTGGAGATGATCAGGGTGTCATGCACATGAAGCAACTGTGTTTGTGGACCAGTTAGTGTTCTAACACTGGTCTCTTACACACTTTTGTTTTGAGCAAGACAGCTGATGGTTATTTGTTATCCCTGTCATTACCTCGAGGGATGGTACGGGTGGCGGGTGGTGGTGCTTTACCGGTGTTAAAGCCACTGAGGGTTTGCTCCCTGCAGAAAGGCTGCTGCACCCTGCCTGAAGCATGGGGCTGGCCGGGGGGCTGTGTCCGTAGGGGAGGCCGGGGGGGTCGTAACTGATTGCTGGGGTGTCTGAGGGGCAGGAGGAGAAGCAGCCCAGCGTGTGGATCACACAGCATGCTAATTTGCCTTTTTCATGGTTGGATATGGCAAACTGTGCGATTAAAAGGGGTGTAGCACAGGAAAGACTTCCCAGGTGAGTGCTCCGTGTGTTAGGATGTGATTTGTACGTAGGTGTCTTTCCTTCCATTGGTTGGAAAGTTAAAAACAAAAAAAAAAAACAAGAACAAAAGCTCACCTTTTTCTCAGGTAGCTATTTGGAATCTCTTGCAGCTTTGCCTTTCCTCTTCGCTTTGCAGCACCTTTCCCGTTAGGAGAGAAGGTGTTTGAGTGGAAATGAGAAGGCAGCTTCCAGGCACGGAGTGTGCTGTGCTTTTCCGTGGGCTCAGCAAGGGCCACTCTTGCCTGTACACCAAAGAGAAGGCAAATGCCACGCTCCTTCTCTTTCCCCGTTTGCCACATGGGAGGACTGGAGCAGATGGCGCTGCAGTGGAGGGACCATGAGCTCTCCTGTGCTTGCCTTCTTTCCCAGCACTTAGAGCACTTTGGGAAGGTGACCTTGGATTTTCTTGGCTCCAGAGAGAATCTGGGGCAGGGCAGGTGGACAAAGTACTGGTTTATTTAAGTAGGAGCGGTGCACAGCAGGCGCTGGCAAATGTGCTCCTGTGTGGATCTGCTCAGCAGTGTGCCACTATGGCTATGCTCGGCTTTCACTGAAATCCTTGTGGTCCAGCACTTGTGGCAAAGTGTCACCGGTAAGATACTGAAATGCTGACCTGCTCGCCTGCTGGATCCGCTACCCTGCAAAAGCCCATGTGTTTTAGCATTGCATTTGGAGTTAGTGTGTCACCTGCAGCGCTCCTGAAAGGAGAAAGTCCAAGCTGAGCCTGCTTCAAGAGTGCCTTGCCCAAGCACCGTAAGTCTGGTTGTTGGTATGGGGTCGGTGCGCCCGGCGAGTGCAGCAGACGGGGCTCGCACTGGAGCCGCGGGCAGAGCGGGGCCTGCTTTGCGCTCAGCGTTTTCATCAGGGGCTGGCGAGGGATGGGGAGCGTGTCTAGGGGCAACAGAGAGACAAACGCTGTTATTGGGAAGTTGTTCAGCATTTACAGCTAGGGAACAGAACGCACCCGGGGGAATTCCCTGCCTTTCCCCAGCAAACCAGAACAAAGCCTCCACTTACCGATGTAAAATTCGCAGCTGCACCCACCCCACCTGCTTCCTCGCTCCCCGCAGGTAAATAGGGTGCATCGGCCCGAGAGCTTTTTGGAGATGCGAAAGCCACCGCCGCGAAGCGGGAGCGAGAGCAGCGCTCGGGGGAGCGGGGCCGGGGCCCGCGGCGCCGGGAGCCCGGGAGGGGCGAGGGGGCCGGG
>VXAL01002035.1:31540-52649 GCA_013399475.1 Chauna torquata | reverse complement strand
CAAGAGGGGTCTTCCCCAGCGCCGGGCTATAAGGTGCTGCCCGCCGAGCGCAGCGGAGCCGTGCGGGGCGGTAAGGCCGGGGCCGGGCTTCCCTGCCCCGAGCGCTCGCAGCCCCCGGAGCCGCGGGGGGAGCGGGAGGGAGCCGGGGGGCAGCCGGCATCGCGGCGGCTCGGGAGGCGTGCGGGAGAAGCCGGCCCCCGGCAGCCTCCAGCCGTGCCTCTCTCTTTTTAAAGCCGGACGGCGGGGCTGGTGCTGCAGAGCAGAGGAGCTCCCGGGCAGCCGCTGTCCCCGGAGGACCCGCTCCGACGGCCCAGGCTTCTCGTCGCGGTGCTCCCAAGCCCCCGGTGCTATGCTGGCCTCCCGCGGGCTGAAGCCGAGGCATCCGGCCAAGGTAAGGTGCCCCCGGAGCTTAAGGTTGGTGCCGCGCTTTGGGAGGGCAAGGGGGACCCTGGGGTTCCCCGGTCCCGTCCGGAGCACCCGGGTTTCTGGGAAGGTCCGGAGTTCACGTGGAGCGCGCCTGTATTTGCTCGTTTGGAAAAGTTCCCTTCTGCTTCCCTACCTGCCAAGGCCTTACCCCACACAGCCGGGGAGCTCCCGGAGTACGAGGAGGAGGAGGAGGAGGAGGAGGATGCGCTGCAGCTGCTCTTAGTACCGCAGGAGGGCAGAGGGTTTGAGAAGGCAGGGATGCGCTCGGGATGGATGCTCGGCTGCCCGGCGCGCAGGGGCTGCGGGCTGGCCCCGCTCACGCCGCTGCGTCCCCGGGGCTGGGAGAGCCTCAGGCGGGAGGCTGAGCTCCCGCACCAGCAGCGGGACTGGGAGCGGCAGTGGTAACGCAGCAGCCGCGTTTGCTGCTCCTGCCTCTGCGAGAGGACACGCAGAGGCTAACAGCTCTCCGCTTTATTGTAGTGGATGTTTGCACCTCTCCTCCTCTTGCTGGCTGAGCTGGGCTCCGGCTTCCATCCCACTTACCAATGGAGAGATGCTGAGACGAAAGAAAAGATCACCTGCCAGCAGTGCCCGCCGGGGACCTTCGTGGCACAGCACTGCACCAGGGACAGGCAGACGGTGTGCGAGCCCTGCCCGGATCTGCACTACACGCAGTACTGGAACTACCTGGAGAAGTGCCGGTACTGCAACGTCATCTGCGAGGAGAAGCAGGTGGAGGTGCAGCAGTGCAATGCCACCCACAACAGAGTGTGCCAGTGCCAGGAGGGCTACTATTCGGAGGTGGAGTTCTGCATCAGGCACTCCGAGTGTCCTCCGGGCTCCGGCGTGGTGAAGCTGGGTACGTATCCTAGCCCGACTGCTGCGGCAGCAGTGTGCATGCTCGCGAGGCTCCTCTCTTGTCCCAAAATCACTGCCGGAGCTAAAAACTGAGGAGAAAAACAGCAGCCAGTGACTCCCCCCAGTCTGTCCCACTCCCTTTTTGCTTATCAGCGCAGCGCTGTCCTTGCTGGCACATGCAACTGCTCGTGGTCTGTTCTCCAAGGAGAGATTTAATTTGTTTTTACCCCGCTTTCCCTTGCTGCCTTTGCACGTCCCCCAGCAATGTGCTTGGGTGGGCACGGCAACTGCTGGCTGCCTGCTTCACCTGCCATGGCAGGCAGACCTGGCCAGCTCTGGGAAATGATTCACGGTTCCTGTCTCGCAGCAGCTTGCCCTGATGGACGGGCTCCAAGCAGGTGGAAAGTTTTCAGTGGTTCCTGCTGGTTCGTCAGCTCCCTTTGCCCTTGCAGGCGGGTAGCCAAGGAGTAGGAAATGCTAATTATCTGGGCCGAAAAGGGCTGTTTATGGTGTAGTGGCAGGGCTGATGAATGTGTGTAGCTCTGGGGCTGGGTTTTGTGGTTTTTATTGAGTAATTTGGATGGGCTCCATTTAAAACACAAAATAGATAAAATGGGACAGGTTCCAAAACACTTGAATCAGTCTTGCATTTCTTTCTGGGGGAGATTTGCAAGTCTCAGATTTCATCCCCTGATGAGATATGAGTCATGATATGTTTTCAGGGGGTTATTTTTCCATTGTTTATCAGGTTCCTTCATTGCCTCCATTTGCTTGCATACATACTTTCTGAAAATACAACTTGCATGCAAGCATATGTTTCCCTCTCACTCTCCCCTGAGTCACCAAGGACTGGTCTCTGTTTGAAAACCACAGCTGAGTATAATAAAACAGCGTGGGCAGCATCAGCAAAAGCAGCGCTGTCTTGCTTCACGCTTTGAAGGTGTTGAGGCTTCTGGAGTCCTTCCATGTGTGACGCAGGAGAGCTCCGGGCTCAGAGGCTAGATAGGTGAGGAATACCTGTTGTCTTCAGATGACGCTTAAGGTTGAGTTTTGTGGTTCAGTTTTTCTGCATGACGTGACTGTTAGAAAATGCAGTGATTCAGCAAAAGGTGAACTAGATCTCTAAACAACGTGGGAAAATCCTTTGACTTACGCATCAGATTTGGCTGGAGAGCTGCTTGTAGGTCTGAGGAGTCAAGTGAGCAAGCTGGGACATTCCAGGAGAAGTGAATTTTTATGATTACTATTTATTTGTTTACAAATGGCTTCCTGCGTGAGGTGTTACGGCTCTGCAGGAGGGGCAGGGTGCCCAGCATGGATGGGCCAGCGCTGGGGCTGCGAGCGCTCGTGCCTGGCTGGGGACCCCGGGGCAGGGGGGTGTCAGTGTGGACCCTGCGGTTTTGGAGCTGTGGCTCCGGGGGCTGTGTGCAGACCTTGCTGGCTTTCAGGCTGGACCTGAAAGTTCTTTGGTCCGTGTGGGGTTCCTCTGGGGACGGATGTTGCTTTTTTGTTTTTACTTTCCTATTTGCAAATACTGATTGGTGCGCTGGGGTCATCACCTGAGCTGGCTGGGATATCTCCTCTTACAGCCAAAGCAGTGCTTGGGACATGGTAGGAACCTTGTTCTTAACTAGATGTATGAAGAGGAGGTGGAAACGGGGGCTATATTTGCCCCCATCCAGGCCATTCCCTATTCCCTCCAGCGGTGCAAGGACACCCTGGGCGCAGCTGCCCTTGGGAAACGGCGCTGGGTCTGGCGCCGAGCCCTTGGTGGGAAACTGCAGCACTGCAAAAACGAGCAGCGCTTTTGAGTTCTCGGTGACTTTTACTTTCACTTGGCCAGGAGCCTCCCAGCCCTGCAGTCAATCAAAGGGCCGCTTTGGCAGTCAGCTTCCCAGGCGTCCCAGCGGACGTCTGCGGCCCGCGAGGTGACCCCTTTCAGTAGCGGGCCACGTCTCCTCTCAGCACGTGCCGAACCCTTTGGCATCGCTGCTTGGGCACGGGTTGGGAAAAGCATCGCCCTTTGCCCTGCGACTGGACGCCCGCTTCCAGGTGCTTCTGCCCCAGTCTGGCTCATCGCCCGGTACGCGGTTGGGAGGCGATGGCTGACGTCCCCTTGTCCCCCCGCAGGTACCCCCTTCGAGAACACGCAGTGCCACGCCTGCCCCCGCGGCTTCTTCTCCTCCAGCTCCAGCACCGAGCCGTGCCGGGCGCACCAGGACTGCGCGCAGCAGGGGAAGGCAACCAACGTGCAGGGCAACCAGTACCACGACACCCTCTGCACCTCCTGCAGGCTGGGCAGGAGCAACAGCACGCAGGGGCCAGGTGAGCGCGGGGAGCGCGGCCCCCAAGCTGGCGCCGGCTCACGGAGCGGGGAGATGCCAGGAACAGGGTGGGAGCGAGCTTTCCAGCATCTTTTTCTATGTAGGTGCAAAGTGAGATCAGATAGCTTGTAAAAGTACAGAGTGTTCCATGATTAAACTGCAGGGCACAAAATGCAGTTCCTCTCCCTCCCTCTCGTCCAGGGTGAGTCGCAGGTCAGGTTTCGGGCAAGGACGGAGCGCAGGGCTTAAGCAACAGCCACGTCACGGCTGGCCGTGGTACCAGAGTACGTGCAGGCTCCTTGCCCCCAGGAACAAAGTGCTGGCAGTGAAATCCTGCAGGTGCCTAACAGTGACTCTGTGAACCGGGGACGCCAGCACACGAGGGCAGCTGTGGCAGCCCATAGCTGGTGGTGATACCCGATTGCTGGCAGCCGTGGGAACAGGCGCGGGGCAAAGGGCTGCCCCGGCAGAGCCGCTGCTGCCCTCACCTCCCTGCCCTTCTCCCAGGCTTTCAGCCTGTTTTGCAGGAAACTGTTATTGCAGCCTGAACCTTGTCTCGTGCGTGCTGAATGGAGCAAGAGCACAAGGTTCATCAGAGCCTCAGCACAGCCTGGATTTGGGCCTTTTACATGAAAGAGTAGAGACACGGCGTGGACTGTGTCACCGTGGTCATGCAAAACGTGGTGCTGAGCCTCACCGGAGGCTGGCGGCTGGGCAGGAGCCCTTGGTGGGCACAGTTACAGCAGAGGAGCGGGGCAGGGCGATGGGCTGGCTCCCGGTGGCTGCTTCGTAACACGCATCCCACCGACTTAGGGGGGCGAGAACCCTGTTTCGGCGACCTTTCACATGCAAGCTGTCTCAGGGACCTGGCACCGGGGTGGGGAGGGGGGCAGCCATTTCCATCCACCCGCTCCTTCCCAAACGCGCGGCTGACGTGCCGGGAGATGAGGTCGAGGCAGCTGATGCGGGTGCCAGCGATCCCTCCCCAGATTATCAGAGCTTCTCCTGCTCTGCCAAGGAGGCTGTTCCCCCGGGGGCACAGCTCCCCTCTTCCAGCCCTCTCCTTTCCCGGCGGCTGGCCCAGCTCCGGCCGCACTCACCAAGCAGCGTGACGCGCCCCGGCAGCCGGGTGCCGCGGGGAGAGCGGAGGGGAATCTGCCAGCGGCGCAAGCACCGCGCGTGGGCCCGTGCGGAGGGAGGGAGGTGGCCAGGTGAGAGCTGTGTCAGCAGCACGTGCGCTGCCTCGCCTTGAGCAACGGCAGCCACGTCCGGACCCGGCTTGGAGCTATTTATAGAGCGAGGAGAGCCATGAGCAATGGGAGCGGGGTGGTGTTTCCAGCTCCCGTTTGTTGGATGAGTTCACCCGGCGGGGAAGGTGCGCGGGCACTCGCGTGTCTCTGTTGCCCGGGCAGTTGCTGGAATAATGAGATGCAGCTTCCAAGTTCGGAGGAGAGTCCGAGTGTCTGGGCAAGGCAGCCTGCCCCCGCCCCACTATAACCAGTGAAACCACGCCCAGTTTGCACTGGCACAACACTGGGTCAGCCTCTCCCCGCGCAGCCGCTCTCGGTGTTCACGTACGCTGGAGCACCCTCCTGGAGCTGGAAACTGGGCTGGGAGCGGCAGGTCCCCTGGCGGGACTCTGGACTGGAGAGCGGTGCCCAGGTTGGGAGAGGCACCCGCGGAGAGGTTTGGTGGCACTGCCGGTCTGTCCCTCGCTTTGACCTGGTGATGGAGCCCTGGCACAGGCTGCCCAGAGAGGCTGTGGAGTCTCCCTCCCTGGAGGTGTTCAGCAGCCGCCTGGACGTGGTGCTGGGCACCCTGCTCTGGGTGGCCCTGCTGGAGCAGGGCTTGGACCAGGTGGACCCAGAGGTGCCTCCCACCTCGGCCATTCTGGGATTCTGTGACCAGCTCTCCTGGTGTCCTGTGGTGACCTTCCCCCTAACCTCCAGGCGGTTTTCTCCCACCAGCTCCAGGAGACGAGGACTGCGAGCAAGCCATGATCGACTTCGTGGCGTACCAGAACATCCCCGTGAGAAAGCTGAAGCGCCTCCAGCAAATCCTGGAGCACTCGCCCAGGAAGCAGGTGCTGGAGACCAAGGCGGTCATCCAGGAGAAGTTCAGGGCCTTCCTCACCCACCTCAAAAAGGGGAACAACGCAGTCACCAAGGAGCTGCTGGACGCACTGCGAGCCACCAAACTGCACTCCATAGAGGAGAAGGTGCGGGAGCGCTTCCTCTTGTAGTGAACACAAACTGAACTCTTAGGGTGTTTATTATTTCTTTCTTTTTGTTGTTGGTTTTTTACTGTAGCTTTGTTAATTTATTCATCTTCCAAAGAACTAACTTGAAAGGCAGCGTAAAGATGAGCGAGGGGGCAGCGTTGCAACGTGCCACGTGGCGTGCACCGCGTCCCGCAGCCCTGCCTTGTGGTCCTGCCGGGGGTCCCGGCATGCCGCCGGCGCCCCAGGAGGGTCCGCGTTTCATCAGAAGACAAATGCCACCAGGGGCATTTTTCTGGAGGAGAAACCTGGTCCTCCTTTTTAGGCTACTCTCTGGCTTAGTTTAAAACTGAGTGGTTTTGGTTTTGTGTTGTAATTATTTAAGAGTATTTCCCACAGAGGATTCACTTGCTTTTGTCACGCTTCTGAGAAAGCAGTCGAGTGCTTGAGACACGCTGGGTGTACGATGCCGCTAAAGTCTGTGGTACAGCTGGCTTTAAATTTGTTTCTCAGCTACCTGATTTTATACTGTATGTGAGATACCTTTTCTAAAGAAAGAAACCAAAGAAGTTATTTTATTACATGCTTCTCTGTCACCAGAGTCCTTTCCTAGTCTCAGCTGGAGGGGAGAGGTGGTGCTGGGAGTCCCACGCTACCTGCTTCTGGCTCCTCTTAGCCCTGCCCAGTCTTCGCCCGTGCCTCACCCCACGGTCATGCAACATCAGCCGCTAACAAACAGCGGCCGTGCACGCAGAACGGCCGGGCTGCCTGCACTGGGGTTTGTACGGGCAGCGGGGCCGGGACCAAGCACACGTCTCCCAGGTCAAGGCGGCCGTGTCGCCCGCGCAGCTGGGTCCGTCCCCGTGGCGGGCTGATGCCGCGAGCGGGCGCTACGTCCGCTGCCAGCTGCGTGCCTCGCCGCGTGTCTGCTCGCCGCAGGGCTTTTTTTTTGAGCCTTGCAGATGTCACTTAGGGAAGTCAACAGGGGTGACCCCACGAGGCATTACCCAGCCTGTAGCAGTGATGACAGAGCCTACGTCTCCTGCCTCGAGTGAGTTTGGCTTTTTATGGCTCTTTTTAGCTGGGTACTTGCCAGGAATAGTTTGTGGTTCAAAAGTGGAATATTTTCCCCCGTCTAGTAGCTGTTGAAAGCACTCTGAAACACGTGCTGTGTGGAACTGCCCCCACACTTCCCACTCAAGGGGAAGGCTGACATAACTGAGCGGAGAGGGGATTTCAGCCTCGCCACTGCTGGCCGCGGCCCCAGCTGTTCTGCTGCGTAGTGGCAGGGACGAAGCCGTCTGCAGTCCAGACACCAAGTGCAACTTCTGCCGAGCCCCTGGCAGCAGCCGTTGGGTCGAGGCACTGGGCAAAGAGGCGAGGAGGCCGCAGTAGCCGGCACGATGGCACCCAGGGCTCCCCATGCAGGGACGCGGGGGGTTTGCCATGGGAAGCGGGGCAGAGCGCAAGGCAGGGCACCCAGAGCTAGCGCGGGGGAATGGCCTCCCTGCGCTGTCCTCACCCTCCCCTGGCCTCCTGAAATGCGTGTTTGATGTCAGAGGGAAAACGAGCTGGTAGTCATTATGCAGCCTCCGTCAGCTGCACAGCAAGGCAGAGGGCAGCCAGCTCGGGTCCCGGGCTCCTGCTTCTCGCTGCTGTGACGCGGCCCCGGAGCTCTGTGCAAGTGCCGGGCTCCGTGCCACCAGCGGAGGTTAAAGCAGAGCAGCTGGAGCGTCTGCGCAGCCAGGTGTGTCCGCGCTCACCTCCCCGTGGAAACACGGAGAGCGATGCAAGAGCAGCGTGTCCGATGCACCAGGCTGCGCGGTGAGTCCCGCCTCGCCCAGCTCGCGCCTGGGCTGGAGCAGAGCCCAGGAGAGCTCCCTCCTGCCGAATGCCAGCACAGAGTAGGGGTGGTTGGTTTTTTGGGTTTTTTTTGGACACCATGACTGTTCTCAGTCCGCACAAATCCTTTGTCCTTTCCAATAGAGGGAATGCAGCTGCTGCTTTTGTAGCCTTGCTGTCACCCAGGGGGCTGCAAGAGTTTAGGAATCCTGCAGATGCCCCCGTGTGCCGTGCCAGTGCAGGAGGAGAGCCGCCCAGCTCGCCCCGTCCCCCGCCCCGAGGCGCAGCGCCTTGCGGGCCCAGGGGCGCCAGATCGCGGATTGTTTGCACCAGGGGCTGCAGACCTTGGCTGGCCGAGGATGGTGAGGCAGCGGGGGAAAACCCAGCCTGCATCAAACGAGATCCGCGCTGCCGTCCCCATCGCCCCGCTCCGCCGGGACACGGGGACGGGTAAGGCAGGGGATGCCCTGTGCCGCGTGGCAGCTGGCGAGCGCGGTGCAGACGGTGCTTGCTCTTCCCCGACGCCTTACGAACACCCGTGTGTTGCTGATCTTGCCCCGGCGGGGTGTTTTGACCTGGCTGCCAGTGTGTCAGCCCAGCGCGGGGAGGCTGCAGTGCCCTTAGCGCACTTTCCAGGCAGGCACCGGTTTGGGCGCTGAGGCCGTTTCCAGGCTGTTTATGGGAAGCGCGAGCCCTCCCTGCCAAGCCTCGTGGTGAGCTAGTTGGAATTTCTGCGTGGTGAAGTTTCTCCTCGTGTGGGCTCGCAAATAATGTGACAGCGGGGGATCTTTCTGGTAACTATTGACCTTTATAACAGTGTCCAAACACACCAGCACGTGAATACGGCTCGGCTTCCAGGAAATGTGCTGCATTGCAAGATCCTGCACGAGTTCTGCAGTGCTGCAGCGGGCAGCGCTCCCCGCCGGGCTCCCCCGCACGCCCGGGTAGCACCGACTTCCTCCTGCGTGCCGCCGCCGCGCACGCACCCAGCCATGCACGGACCATGGCAGGCGCTCACGGGGCAACCCAGCGCTAATCTTAAATGTAATTAGCTGCGAAGGTGAAATAACTCAGAGGATAAAACCCCCTTTTGGTTTTCACTGAAGTTTCCAAAGCCCAGAGAGAGAAGAGGAACAGTCAGCAGCGCGAGCTTCTTCCTGGTAATTTAAATGAGTGTTTTCCGTATAAGCTGTGGCCAAGGACAAGTACATGGTAACATTTAAATGTGGATGTAGCTCTCCCCCAGGGATGACTCAGATATTTAGCACACAGAAGATAATTTCCCCAAATGCTATGAGCACTACATAAAAAGCCCAAGCCCACACTGTCCTCTAAGCTGGGCTTCCCTATCACCTGATGTTGTTAAATACTTAAAATAGGAAAAACAACAACAGCAACACTAATTTAAGCTGCTGAGGCATGGCTGCGTGCTGCGCCTGTCCCACGGGATGATGCCGACACTTCACGCTCTCGCTGCAGCCAGGTGTGGCCATGACTCACAGGCGGCAGCGGCTCCCCAAAACCCAGGCTCCGTCTGCAGGAACCTACTTGCTCGCCGCAGGAGGGGTTCGAACACGTTCAGCTCCAGCACAACAAAAGCACCGCGTGCACTGGCCCAGTGCTGGAGGGGTTGGAATGGGGCTAGGTGAATGATTAACGTTAGTTTTTGGAGTCAGTGGGTGTTTTTCTAGTGAGGTCACACACCACTGGCTTACACCCTGACATCAGAAGTGAGGGCAGCCAGGTGTGCTAGATGAAACCCGGGGGGATTTTCGGAGGTGTGCAGCGGGATGTGACCAGTGTAGTCTTGCAGTCCTGCTTGTCAAAACAGACACCAACCAGCCCTGGCCCAGGGGTGGCAACCAAATCACAGGTCAGATAAAGTCACTCTCCTACCTGCAAATTTCCCCACATTTTCATTCTGATGGAGGTGGCTTTTTGCACCCTGGGGTCCCCTCCCGCTGCACGGTGCTCAGCCCTTGGGGCCGGTGTGCGAGGTGGGAGGCTGAGCCCACCAGAGCCGGTGGGAGAAGATGGGGGAATGCAGATACACACCGAGCTCATTTGAATCTGTGCATCGCTATTCCAAAGCGGCACTGATTTTATCTCCTTCAGAAGTGCACTCCTTTTTTCTTTTGACTGTAGGGTTTTTTCTTCTGATCGTAATCCCCTGATGCATGCCCACGCTCTCCTGCTGTGACTCATCCTTCGCTGCTGCGCGCTGTTTCTGTGGAGCAGTGCCCTGACGGTGCGACCCAGCTCCGGCGGTGCAAGTGCCGCAGGCGGACAGGCGCGGTGGGTCGGGAAGGAGGAAGCCGGCCGTGCCGAACAGCAGGGCAGAGACAGCTGAGGGGTGCAGTGCAAACCAGCCCGGGCTCAGTTCAGGGGTACCTGCACTGGGGCGCCCAAGAATGTGACCTGATCGAGGACCCCAAGACAGGCAGGGCAAGAACTGGGAAACGGGTGACGATGCTCAGCGCAAAGCCGCTGCCGCAACCCTCGCTGGCTGTCACAGCCCGGAGGGGCCGGGACCCAGACCCGCTGGGCTGCAGCACCGGCTTTCGTTCACCGCACCATCACGTTGCAGCCTCCTTTGCTGCAGGAGGTCTTTGTACACGCTTGTTTCTGGCTGAGCCTCCTATGGCTTTCAGGGGGTGGTCTCAAAACAAGCAGGAGAAACGGAAGGAGAAGTCGCATCCCAGCTCGTGGAGGTGACTGAGCCACCCCATGTCACCGGCGAGCGTGCTGGGCATGCTGGCCCTCCAGCCTCGGCCACACGTGTGGGACCGGGGAGGTGCTTTTCTCCCACCAGGTTTCACTCTTCATTCCTCTGCCCTGGTTTCTTTCCCGTGCCAGTTTATAATTTCTGTTCCTTTCTGTGTTTGAGGAGCTTCCTGAAAATGGGATGGCTCAAAGAGTAAATGAGAGGCAGCACAGCAGCTGTGATCTGTTCCCAGCCTGGGCTGGTCGGACAAACGGGAACCGAGAGGCCTCCAGGCAGCCCTGCGGCGGGCTGCTGTCAGTTCGGCACGCCAGGTAGGGAGGGGAGACGGACCCATAGCTGCTGATCCCCACCCAGCCAGAGCTGGGTCAAACTCCATCACCTATTCACTTTTCCTCATATTTATTTTAATAACATGAGAATTTTTCCTTCGTGTTGACCAAAACCAAAATCTGTCAGAAGAAACGTTTTTACGAGAATGTGAAAACAATGAAGACAGTTAATGAAAAGGAAACAGTTTGGTATGTCGGTATTATTCACGATAAAGAAGCTCAGACACTTCGGCAGCCTGATGACTTTAGAAGTGTTGCAGAAGGGGCCCGGCTTCAGATCCGTGTCCAGCCTCAGGGCGCGCTGGCGGCTGGGGGCTCGCTCCCCTTGCACCTCCCCTCACCGCCCGGCTGCCTGCCTTAGTCCCAGCGGCTCCATCTTTCCCCACTGGAAAATGCAATGAGCTTCCCAAGTTCCACATTTTGAAGGTGTTTGGGGATTTTTGCAGGAAGCAAGTTCCAAAAAAGCAAATTATTGCTGCCTGCTGCTGTGTAAAGCAAGAACAGGTGACCATCCTTCATCCATGATCTCCCTGAGAAGATTCAGGTATTTGTTTGCTAGCATTTAATACCCAGCAGACTTGGTCAGACAGTGCTGCAGCAGTGAGTCAATAGCTAAAAAAGCGGCTAAAGAAATATTTGCATAAAATTTTCTTTTCTTAAGAAAACATTGGATCTGTTTTATTGCAGTGGTTACAGAGCACAGTGCTGCAGCTTTAACTCATTTCCAGTTTGCTTCCAAGAGGGTGTTGGGAGGACAATTGCCCTTTACAGAAAAGCTTGCTTTTGCTTTGAGAGGCTTAAGAGGTCACTTACAGGACTTTGTCCAGCAAAGGGTCACATCTGAAGCAGATTTCTTCTGTTTGTTCAGCCATTGTTTGGCTCCCCTGAGTCTGCTCCCAAGGTACTTAGCCTGTAATGCTCAAGTCTCAATCTGGGCTCTGTTTCCCCAGCTTGAACAAAAATAGAATGTATTAGTAAACCTTCTGATGCCCTTTAGCTTACATCAGTTTTCTGGGAAACATGGTCAGAAAGCTTGGAATGACTACAGCTATAATACCCTTACACAACGCCCTCGCTGTTTAGAACCACAAGCACTTCATACATCACAATCTGGGTCAACACAAAATGCGGGTCTTCCCAAAGCAATTATTTGCTTAGCCTGTAAAAACACTGGCTTTTTCCATCTCGCACCATGCTTAGGGAGCCTACTGCTCCTAAATCACTACGCAGTATTGGAAGTCAGAGACCTGGCATTGCCCTGTGCGTGAGGGGCAGTCACACCGCTCGCCCGGCGAGAGCAGCAGGCACCCGAGGCACCAGCCCACCCTGTGCCAGCCGTGACCCGGGCTCGGTTTGGGGCTTTCCCAGCTGCTCTGGACATAGCGGAGCTCCAGCTGTGCCCTGACTTAGCTGTAACCCAGGGGAGTAGAGCTGGGAGACTTGGTCGTTTTTCTGTGGAAGTGCAGGGAATGGTGACTTCCCAGCTACCCCTACAAGCACATGAGGTCAGCGAGGGCATGCGGTGGGTGGCCCGGGGTGCTGCTGCTCTCAGGCGTGCGGACTTAAGGGCATTTTCAACTCTGAAGCCGAAGGGACTAGATTAAGGTTTGGAGAGCCCAGCTCAGCCTCAGGGACACACTCCGAAGTGCTTGTTCAGCCTCAGCCTGATCATGCTGATTCCCTGACTCCAGTTTCTGTTTCTGTCTCTGTACTTCCTTCTGCAATACTGGCGCTCGGTAGGTGAGTTATTGGTCTTCCCAGAAGTAAAACAAGGAATATTTATTTGGGAAACTCAGAAGATAAGAACAGGAGTGTGCATTCCCCACTTCATGACGCTGAGCCTCAAAGAACAAATCAGATCTGGCAAGATCAAGCAAATTCTTCTCTCACCCAGTTTCGTGTGCGGGTACTGATAATGATGTCATGCAGAAACAACCAAGCCCGTGATTCAGCACCTCTTCTTGCAGAGGTCCCCTGCCCTTTGATACAACACTTGTATTCACAGGACATCTGTTAAGTCTTTCACAGTCTGTGGCACAGAATATCTTGTGATCCTGCCTCTTCCCATGGCACCCAGATGAGCTGTCAAAATTTCCACCACAGTGGCGATGTGGGTGCTCATCTGGGAGAGCTTAACCCTTGCAGGGGATGAGGCTGCGTGGGGCCAGTTGCTTTCAATTCAGCAGTTGTCCTCCCCCTGCCACAGGTGACCTTTGCTCTCTCTGCAGGTGAAACTCCCGTACAACGGCTCGCTGTTGGAAGCCTGGTGTTCGCTCGCCTTGGTATTATGCACAACCTCAAATACAAGATCTAAAAATAAGCCTTGTTTACTGTTAGAGGAGCAGAATCTTTCAAGAGGGCAGGATAACCCTCGGTGTCTCACAGGTCACGCTGCTCCCTGGGTGCAAAAGCACATCCAAATGAGCAGTGGGTTTCCGTCGCAAAACAGGGACACCCCACGAAGTCACCCGGTGAAACACAGAGGCTGCCGGTGCACTCATGTGAATGTTACTGGTCAAAAGGGCAGGCAGTGAGGAAGTGCTCTTTGTAAGGCTCGTTCCTGGGAACAAAGAATTCCTTATTCCTTTATAGAACTCAGTTTTTGTGGGAGAGTAGGACTCAAAAAATATTGCTTAAGGAAGTCTGCAGAAGAGCTGGTGCCAGGTTATTTGACTTCTGAGAACTTGCAGAGGAGTTCCTGGCCGGGAATTGAACTGGAACACAAAGGAACGCCGCAGGTTTGTTTCAGGAAAACACTGAAGGATCCACATAATTTCACAGCGAGTTTAGTTTGTCCTTAGAGCAGTGCTTATGGTATACACTAAATACAGACTTCTTAAGGCTGCGCTGGAACAAATTTGAATCAGTGCCTCCAAACAACAGGGCCACGAGGGTGCCCAGAGGGCTGGAGCACGTCTCCTGTGATGACAGGCGGGGGGCGTTCGGGGGGAGAAGAGAAGGCTCCGGGAGCCCTTACAGTGGCCTGCCAGTACCTGAAGGGGGCCACGGGAAAGACAGGGAAAGACTCCTTACCAGGGAGTGTAGTGATAGGGCAAGGGGGGACGTTGTTAAACTACAAGAGGGCAGGCTTAGATTAGACACAAGGAGGAAATTCTTCGCTCAGAGGGCGGCGAGGCCCCGGCACGGGCTGCCCAGGGAAGCCGTGGGCGCCCCATCCCTGGCAGTGCCCAAGGCCAGGCTGGACGGGGCTGTGGGCAGCCTGGGTGCTGGGAGGTGTCCTGCCCACGGCAGGGGCTGGAACCAGGTGGGCTCTAAGGTCCCTTCCAGCCCAAACCGTTCCATGGCTCTATGAAACGTTTAGCCTGACATCCACGCGGCTGGAGGATGCACGCTCCAAATGACAAAGCTTTTACTACGCCATGCCGTGCTTGTGTGTGCTGGCAGCTGCCTCCCGCAGCTGCTGGGGCATTCCCTGGCACAGCAGCAGCGCACCACCCATGTAGCTGCTTGCTTGCACCTGAAGATTAGATAACAGACGATTCTGTCTGGGAGGAACAAGGCGTAAGCGCTGGAGCCCTCCCTGGTGCCTGCTCGCTCCCATCACGGCCGCACTGGCAGGAAGCAGCTGTTAGGAGAGGAGTGGTAACGGCCGCAAGTTGCGCACAGGGAGATTTAGATTAGATATCAGGAAAAACTTTTTTCTCTCAGAGAGTGGTCAAGCACTGGAACGGCCTGACCAGGGAGGTGGTGGAGTCACCGACCCTTGCGGTTTTTAAGAGGCGGCTGGACAAGGTGCTACAAGATACGGTTTAGTAGCTTAGTGGGTAGTAATGGTGATAGGATGACGGTTGGACTAGATGATCTTGAAGGTCCTTTCCAACCTTGTGATTCTGTGATTCTGTGAGTGGATGGAGGACGTGTAAGCGGTATGTGCGTATGGGTGGCTTCACAAAGACAGTGCCATCTATGGACACGCACGTAAAGAAGACATTACTCATGAATTAGGAGTGTTAGTAAGATTACCATGTATTCTTCCAGAAGGATTTTGTTTCAAGGAAAGGATAATTTCATCCTGGGAGTTCTTAAGCAAATTTATCTACTGCCTCATCTTCACAACTACTTTTTGGTAGCATGTGACAACATGATTGTGGGAAAGGTGAGACTGCTGCAAAGGCAGCAGTTTCTGCTGTGCTCCTGACATCCTTGAAAAAGGATGTGGGGATGTGGAGTTCGTTTAGAATCAGCAGCCTTCAGCTTTAAGGAAAGAGTGCAACTGAGCAGGAATGAGGAGATTCCTTCTAATTCCAGAAAGTGATTTTATGTTTAAAAACAAATGTCAGGCAGAATTCCACAACTAACTCATTGCAAATCCTCCTCCTCATTTCCATTTGATAAGAATCTAACTCACGGAGGAAATGTGGGTCACTTTTTCCCCAGTGATGTGGCATACTGTGCTGTCCAAGTTTTCTGTGCCAGTCCTCAGCTATTTTCCTACATGAGGCTCTGACTGCTTTCAGTACCAAGCTGGTTTCGTCACAAAATACAATCAGCATTCACTTCTGAGGCAATGTCATGGGTGAAGACTGGTGATCACATTTAAGTTGTGCAGATGAAGTTGTGTGAAAGCAGGCATTAGGGATGGCTGGGGCTATATTCTTGTGAACTGGTTTTAGATACAAAAAAAAAAAGCCTAAGTATGTCTAGAGAAATTAATGGAAAGCCCCCAGTAGCTGTCACGGAAGCTGGTTTTACTGGAGGAACGGTAAACCAACTCTTTGAGGGATTTCAGAAGCACAAGAAGCAAAACTGAAGGGCAATGCTGCAGGAAATGCCTGAGGTCCAGCAAACAAAACAACGTGTATGTTATGTGCCAGGAATGTTTCTTGTGGGATTTCCAACTTCGAGTAAGTTAATTACAAAATTCCAGTGTGACAAAGCACCTGCTGTAGCCTCTCTGGCATCCTTTGTCCTGGTAAGAGCTCTCCACTGCCTCAGCTCCCTGCAGACAGATCTGAGCCAGATTTTAATAGAAAATTGTGCCAAAAAGGATTTAGAGAGTACATTTGGCCTATACCCTGCCTCCGTGGCAGGGTCAGTTCAGCCTATTCTTCTTGATTGTCACTTGTCCAGGTTGCTTTTGGGAAACCTGTAGACAAACAAACACTTGGGGGTCACTTCTTTCAGTCTCTGAAAATGGGCCCAAGACTGGAGGCAAACTCTGTCTGTGGTGCTTCTTTTGGGAAAGGCTGAAGGGCACAGCTGCAGCCAGAGGCACAACCCGCTTTCCCTTATGTGTGGACACTGCTGTCTGTGGCTGTCAGTCAGACACCGTCTGCATGAATCAGATTTTTTTTTTTTTTTTTAACGGATTATTTGAGGGGATAATGGTGAAGACCAGCGACAGTACCACTCTGCCTTCTTAGCAGATCCCTACAGAAGTTCCCTCCTTGAACTAATAGTGCTTGCCAGCAGTGAAGTCCCATGACACTGTTTCAGCAAATGAAATGCCTAAATCAATTCAGAACCTTTTAAGTACTTTGCTCTTTAAGCTAAAAAACCTTTAGCTGAGGCCTGTTGTAACTGTATTTTCCAAACCCACAATGGTACCTCATAGTTATTCATGAGCACATACTTCTGGAAATCATGACTAACCCAACAGTCTCATGCCCAGCTGAAACATCATTGCAGAGGAGAAGCAAACTTCCAGCCTCAAAAAAGCGTCCTTTTGTTTCAGATCGCCATCTGTAATGTGTAAAGGCAGATCCTTACCTTAGCTGAATTGATGGATGTGGTAGACATGCTGGTGTACAAATGATGTTATAGAAGTGCGTCGGCAGTACAAAAGTAGGAGGAGCTCATTAGGAAGAAAAGACTAAGAATAGCTAGATTAGGAATAAAACAACTCTAGAGCACTTGGAAGGATATTAAATCCACTTCTGTATTATAGGCTGATTTCAGTTTAGCAAAGAGCAGCAAATATGGGCTGGGGCACACCCCCCCATAAATGCCTTTTGGTTGCTTCTGCACTGTGCTCTATAATAGCTGGTATTGGCCAGAGCCTTAAAAAAGACATCAGACTTAGCTCGAAGCTGTGTCTAATTTGTCCTGGTATTTCTGCTCATTCTGCAGGATGGGGTGACGTGGCAAGTGGGATGAGATTCAATATCAGCGTAACTGAGAAATAATCATACATCAGGCCACGGAGGCCAGGCTGTCACTGCTGCCTTGCGCTAGGATGGCACAGGATTAGGTATGACCAGGAAAAAGAGCTCTAACTCAGTTCTTCCACATCTTCCACTAGTGCCAAATGAAAACAACATTGTCACCACACGGACAGCACTATGATTCACAGAGTACTCAAAAGCATTAAAAGCCTGGGGGTTTTGTGTTTTGTTTTGTTTTGTTTTGTTTTGTTTTGTTTTGTTTTGTTTTGTTTTGTAAAGGAATGTTCTTTCCTCCTGCTGCTAACAGCTAACAAATATCTATAGAGCAGGGAAATTCCAGAGGGATGAAAGAAAATTAATCTTCTGCCCATGCTGAAACAAGGCATGTGGAGTAACTACCACTGTAATTAGCCACTTAGCTTTACCTCAGTGTAAAGCATGTTAAAGGAAAAAATGATTACTAAGATGAATCTGTTTCACCTTCGGAATATAAAGCAACTCTTCAGAGAAATAAATTGCTGTGAATGGGCATGGGCAAAACAGACCCATCTCAAAGGCATCCAAAATCTGAAAAACTGTTTACAATTGATCTGCTTAGAAATGTCCTGGCATTGCTTGGAGGTTTTGCAGGGGACTCGCCTGGAATGCAAAAGCATTTAAAAGAAAAGTCTGTGCTTCCTGTAAGGACTTAAATAAAGCATAAGTCTGAAATATGGTGAATTACTGTTTAAATTACTGATCGGAATACAAAACTGGTATCAGTATACCACCTCTGACTATCCCAAAGGGAGGCTTTTTAGTGGTGCTTATGCATTGAGTACCATCCCTTTTCAGAATGCTTTTTCCACATCCATTGGGTCCTATCCCATAGGTCTGTATTGATGCATCATTAACGAGAGCTGCTTATACAGACTGAAAATCAACTGAAGGAGGAAGTCATCAGTGTCCTTGTGCAGCCACTTCTGACCACATAGAGCAGATGCAACCAAAAACCCCAGCTGACTTAGCAGCCCTCCATTTTCTTTGTGCTTCACGTAAAGTAACTGTATGTGGTACACGATCAGTGAGATACAAGTCCAGGTCATGCTTGCACAGCAAGATATTTATCTTGCACCTATCAGCTGATCAAGCTGAATTCCTTCATTGCAGTCATGCTGCAGCATGGAGGACATACCAAAGCAATTCAACAACTGGTTTGGCTGTGCTTGCCTGCTGGGATCCCCAGGCACTCAGGAAATCTTCTGACAGTATCAGATATGTGTACTTTATCTGTAATGCTGGAAAAACCTGACTGTTCTTTCCTAAAACAGACCTAGGAGCCAAGCAGGTGCATCCATGTGCCCTATCCTGTTACTGTGTTACTATCCTAAACTATCCTAAACTGCTGTTACTGTGCTAGGAGCTAACTCTGAATGGTATAGAACCTTCCACTGCCAGTTTTAGAGATATCCTCCCTGACTTTTGTGGACATCAGACCACACCCCTACTTATGTATCACAGCCAATTCATCTTTCTGGATGAAAGAGGCTCCCACACGAGAACCTTGTATTTTGAAGTCAAAATGTTTGCTTTAAGAGCTCCTGCTGATATGTGCCACAAAGCAGTCTTTGTGTATAGACACTTGTGAGAAGAGCTACGTCCTTGACCTCAAAACTGTTTTTCTTCTCTGATCTTGTTGGGAGAGGAACAGATCTGAGAAGAGTATGGGGAAAGCTTGGGAAACCCGTGGCATCCCATTAAACAGACATTTCATGTCACCTGACTAAAGCATTTTGTCTCTTAGCAAGGCACTTTTCTCCATCTGCCACTGTTTTACATCTTCAGTTTAATTGCTAGCATCAACCTTGCCAACTGAAACAATACCCAGGACCACACAGGTACCTTGAAAATCCTCAGGCTTTCAGAGATGGCCAAGTGAAAGAGATTTCCCTTACAATTAGTGGCCACTGAGTATCCAATTCTCTTGTACACATGACATTTTCAGCCTCATAACACAACGCAGCACCTAGAAAAAGTGCCACTTCTTACAGTAGGTGAGAGTCATCTTCAAGTAATCCTCTATATTCACAGAGTGCATGAGAAACCTGAGATGGGTTACTGGGTCTAAAGAAGCCTAATGAAATCTCTGGTTTCTAGTTGGATCTGCTGTGGTTTAATTCTTCTGGGATGTGGTACTGACAATTGCATCACTCAAATTCAAACTCAGGTAGTGTGTTATACCATCTGTTCTAACCACAGTAAGTAACTGCAAGTGCTTGAACCTGATACTGGAATCACTTCAATTCTGTACCAACCATTGGTTTGTTTGTTTGTTTGTTTGTTTTTTCCCCAGGACAACTCACCTGATAGTTTGCCTAGCCTTCTCTTACCACAGTGTTACGGAGAAGTAAGATTCTGCTTTTCGGTATGCAATTATTCCCACTGGCTTCACGTGCTTAATGACATGCTGTAGCTCCCTTCACATTTTGACCGAAATGTGAGCGGATGAATGTTCTCTTGTGAAAAAAATCAGCAGTAAGTAGCACATGAAAAATTTAGCACAAAATTCTTTGACAGATGCCAAATACCACCGTATCTTTAAACAAATACCACTATCTAACTTGCTCAAACAGAGCTTGAATAACATACCTTTAGTCACATGAGCAAACAGCACTGAATGGTCACCAGTGCCAGGAGTAAATAAAACACACGAAGAGCAATGCCCACTGCCAAACCACCACAAAATGCATCGAATTGTTTTCAAAGAGGTACTCGGAGAAATGTTAGTGATATGTCTGCAGAATTACCAGCTGGGTAGGCTACATGAGAAGTGAGCACTACTTGACTTTGACAGCTGCCTTTCTGTTCTTTCTTGCATTTTAAAAAAAAAAAACTAGAGGACTAAGTACCACTGTTTCTAAACTTAGAAGACTCATCAGTTGTTTCAGCAAGAGAAGTTCAAAGGAGCAGGAATCTTTATTTCATACTGATTTCTCCCTCCCTAACAGGTTCAGCTTTTGGCCTAGAAATTATACGGAGAGGGCCTCAATTTGTTCCAGTTACAGAAGAAAATCAATTCTTACAATTAAAGAGAATGCACAGCAGAGAGACTGGCAGTCAAAGCAAAGCAGTGCTTCTAGAGTTCACGTCCTGTTACGAATAGCCTTTTTACAGTGTACCATTGTGCTGTTGCTGGCTTCCATATCTGCATTTACCACAGGTAAAAGTCATGAATCAACGCGCCAACTGAAAATTGAGTTATAGTCAACACTGTCTCTCCCCATTATACAAATAACAGCATAACAGGGCCAGTAACACCACCTTGAGTAACCATGGGGCTGGAGCAGCAAGGTATCTTCTCAGGTAGAAGGGACAGCCATTCCCCATGCTCCCTCCCTTTTCGTACTCACCTACCCAGTTCCTTCAAGGGAGGAGGTTCCACGTCACTGGCCTCTAGCCCAATAGACTAATAAACCAAGAATCACAAAGTAATACAGTAGAAAATTAAGTCCTTTGCATCTGCAATAAAGTGTGGATTGCCACTCAGTCTATGCTCTCAGGCCAATGACTTAATACTTGATGTAAGAGATTCCTCCTCCACCCCAGTTGGAATCCTTTGCTCAAGGTTTTTAGACACAGAAAGAGAATGTTTGTCTCCAAACTTAGGAAAGAATCAGGTGTAATAGGAATCTGGTGGACCACCTTCTTTAAAGAGAACACTAAACCGTGTGGAAAGAGATTGTCCATTCCTTGGCTGACTTGGAATTTCCTACGTTATGTCCTTCTTTCTTGGGGGTCGGTGAATGTTCCTCACCACGCACTTCACCATCCATTCAATTCCCTCGTTCACTCCTTTGCTAAGGAAATAAGATATGTAGGCAAGATTAAAACACAAAAACATGGCTCACGTAGTCCCTAACTGAGCAAGCGGAAGATTCTGCACTGCACTTATGTATTGGCATTACTGTGATAGTTTCTCATACACCCCAACAATGGGGACCTGATTTCTTTTAATTTGGTATTTAAACTGCATCTTTTATTTTTTCGGTTGTTTCTACAAGTCTACATCCAATTTAATTAGTCATCAACTCTGTGGAAACTCTGAGATGAACAAGCATCAAACCACTTGACAGTCAGCTGGTTTGAGGTTATTTTGCTGCAAGTCTCAGGCTAGTTATCACATATTCTGATCCTGGCCCCTACTTTCTGTAATAATCTGTGCCAGGGCTGCCAAGCAACTCACTGGCCTGCACAGCTTCCCAGCCAGGACTTCTACAAGTTTT
>VXAL01002035.1:0-18346 GCA_013399475.1 Chauna torquata | reverse complement strand
AGGGCGGACTACAACTCCCAGAATGCTTAGCGCCACGGGTCCACCGGAGGCCACACCGAGTGCGCAGGCGCAGTGAGGGGGGGTCTCGCCGCTGAAGTGGCGTAGCGCGTTGGCCGCAGGAGCCGGAAGTGGGCGTGTCCGGAAGGGCGGAAGCTGGCGGGGTGTCATGGCGGCGGCACAGTAGGGGAGTGGGCGCTGCGGGGGGCCGGGGCCGCTGGCAGCCCCGGGCGGGGCGGTGTCGTGTGCGGGCTCGGGGGGCTCCAGCGGGCGCCGTGGCGAGGGAGGGCCGGGCCCGAGCTCCCCGCTGGCTGTGACGCGCCTCTGGCCGCCCGTTCGGTGAGGGAACGTCGCCTGGCTGTTTCCGAGGGAAAAAGCAGGACGGCGGGGCAGGCGGTGGCTTCTGTGCCCAGAGGTCTGTCATCCAAAAAGTTGCTGCCTTAAGTAGGCTCCTGGAACGTGTTCTTAGTTCCCGGAAAGGACACAGTTACACACTCCTTTATTTTACTCATAATGGATGAAGAGAGCCTGGAAGCAGCAATTCAGACCTATAACGCCCAACTGCAGCAAGTGGAGCTGGCCTTGGGGGCTGGCCTGGACCCATCGCAGCAGTCGGACTTGATTCAGTTGCAGGAAGATTTAAAACAGCTGATAGAATTGACTGAATCCAGCCTAGTGTCTGTTAAAAAGAGCAAACTTCTGGCAACTTTAGATACAAATGCATCCTCTTCCTCCTCCCCTGTACCTCTCCTGGAGCAGGATGCCAACCCAGACAGTTCTGCCCAGGATGATGAATATGCTGCCTTCAAGGAAGCCATTGCTGAGCTTGGAACCGGTGACAAGCCTTCAGCTGAAAACAATGAGGTGTCTTCAAAGAGAGATGAAGAAAGCGAGGGCAAAAGTGAATCGAAGTCCAGTGAAGAAGAGGAGGAGTCTGACAGGGAGGAGGAGGAATTGAGTGGAATGAAGGTTAAAGCCCCATACTACAGTTCTTGGGGGACCCTGGAGTACCATAATGCCATGATTGTGGGGACAGACTGCTTGGAAGATGGCAATGCAGGAGTCAGAGTGCTGTATCTCTATCCAACTCACAAGTCTTTGAAGCCGTGTCCGTTCTTCTTGGATGACAAATGCAGATTTAAAGAGAACTGTCGGTAAAGAAGAAAAAGGAGTGGGAGGGGGCTTACGTCCTTGCTGGTGCTAAAGGCCTTATCATTCAAAGGGAGAAACCTCCTCTAAATGTTCTATGTTTGGCTTTTGTAATCAATGAAATTTTGTCTGGTTTATGTTTTTAAAACATGGTTTGTATGGTAACCAGTGGCATCAAACAGGTTGATTGTTTTCTTCAGCTAACGCAGCGATGAAATGGAAAACCCCATGGGCAAGTTGCAGAGATTTTACTTGATCATTCGAATAGTTACATTAATAACCGATTAATGAGTTAAAACAAAAACACCAAAGATTGTCTGCTGATGGTGCGTACGTTCCAGTTGCATGGAGAAGTTGTAGGGTCTCTGTCTTTAGAGATCTTCAAAACTAAACTAGATAAGGCCTCGAGCAAGCTGATCAGTCTTTGAAGTTGACTGTGCTTTGAGCAGGAGGCTGCACTAGAGACCTGTATTTCTGTGTGATCCTGTTTATCTCAAAGGATCTGCGACTTTTTTTTAATGGTTGTCTCACTAGGAAGGAAATAATTCTCTGGGGTGGGAAGCGTTCTTTTTTACATGGCATAAATGATATGTTTAAAATGAAAAATGAGTACCTTGTGTAATTGAAATAATGCACGATAAACCTTCTGTAACTACTGGTGCAGATTCATCGCTGCTGACAACTTGTTTGCATTTCCTTTAAGGAGGGAAGGTATTTTTATTTAAAGCCTGTTCGAATGAGGTAGGTCTAATTCCTCTTCCGCCTTCCCTGGCAGGTTTTCACATGGTCAGGTGGTCTCTGTGGACGAGCTTCAGCCGTTTCAGGAGCCCAATCTGAGCACTCTGCAGGTGGGCTCAGCCTGCCTGGCGAAACACAGTGACGGAATATGGTACACTGCAAAAATAACTGGTGAGTCTTGTTTGAATGTGTTCTGCCAGGATTCTGGGTGGAAAATGAACACCCATGTTTAGATAAATATAAAACTTGACTGTTTCAGTTGATGATAGAAAAAAGTTGAATACATAGCCTCAGTCCTAAACTGAAAACCTTGAGGTAGCTGAGCAAATGTTCTGTCAGGCTTGGGGAGTGAATAGGTTAGGAAACAGGAGAGAGTTAGACAAGGCAACATAAGAGCAGGAATGTGGAAGGGAAATGGTTACATAGCCATGTAGTGCACTGAAAGGGGAGAGGCAGGTATTGCAGGAACTTGCACGCATTTTAGGTTAGAATTGCAGTAATCCATTCTTTTTCAAAAAAAACAACCAGGGAGCAGGCCTTGCCCATCAGCCATCGATAGAGGCTTCCCCCTGTCCTGAGAAGGGAAGGGTGAGGCTTCATTCTCTTTCCTTCTTTCTTTGACTATTGTTATGTCAGCAGGAGTAAGTCAAACTTCTCTTTAGTTCCATTTTTCAGCATCCCATCTTTCTTCATTTTTTAAAAAGGAAAAAAAAATCTTAAAGTATCAACACAGACATTGTGAAAATAGTTTTTTGTTGCTTTTGTCTCCCTTCTAGGCAGAAATCTAAAGCAAAAGGAAAGCCCAGACTTTTTTTTTTTTAACACATGTTCCTTGGGCCTTCCTCTTCTCCCACGAAGCTAACTCTGTGTTAGAAAGCCCTCTACCGTGTGCATATTGGAGATTTACTTGAACGCTTTTTCCTTCCTTTTCCTTCTGTAGATATCGACAGTGGTTACTACACTGTGAAGTTTGATTCCCTGCTGCTAAAGGAAGCTGTTGTGGAAGGAGATAGCATTATTCCCCCACTACGAAATGAAGATGGTGCCTCATCTGCTGAATCAGATGAAGACAGCGTTGATGATTCTGGTTACGCAAAAGGTGAGAGAGTGGTGAGGATGTGAGCAAAAGTGCCCTGTGATTGAGGTCTGCTTTCCTGTGTGGGACCTGGAATTTGCTCTCCTGGAGCTTTCGTTATAAATGTCTCTAACCTCTGATTAAAGAGTGGGTAATTTCTTTCTATGTTGCTGAAAGATAGAGAACATTAAATATCTGTTATGTTACAACTGCAAACTGAAACCTTTGTTTTCTGCAGATTATGGGTCTGATGAAGGGTGGACGTTTCCATGGGAACTCCCAACATGTGAAAGTAGAGGGCGCAATATTTTAGAGCGGAGTTTAAGTTCTGAGTCTGTTTTTCATGTGGGTGGCTGAGTTGAGCTAATAAGTATAACAAGACACTTTTAGTCTCTCTGGGACCTTCATGTAGCTGCATAACACA
Organism: Chauna torquata; assembly: GCA_013399475.1. NCBI lineage: Eukaryota > Metazoa > Chordata > Aves > Anseriformes > Anhimidae > Chauna > Chauna torquata. Next base: position 14,963 of record VXAL01002035.1, on the reverse strand, counting down.
AGAGAACAAGACCGCAGTCATGAGTGTTGGGACCTTCCAGTGCCTTGATAAGTAACAGCCATGCCCTGTGTTACTACTGAAAGCTGACACAAATTGAGCCCAGGTGACTTCTCTGACCATACACAAACAGCACTGTATCTGTGCTAGTGCCATAATTACGTCACAGGGACAAAGTTGTGTCCTAGAGCTCTTTAAATTTAGCTTAATGGAGATTATTGGATCCTAATAAGACATCATTAGCATACTGGCCTAGCGGAGCCTCATACTAGAGACGAGAGCGGGAGGCACAGAATGAGTATTACATGCCACAGTGCCAAATTTTGCTGGGATGGCATATGTTGGTTTGACCATCCCAGAAGGAAAAGAAACGTAAAAACTTCTGGATGATTCTACCTGGAACTACCAGATGGTGCGTGCATTAAATCAAGTGAGATTTCTCGTGTAAGTAATTCAGTAAGCAGTGTGTGTAAAAGGTGACAGCTCAATAGGAACCAGGTAAGGCTGGAGGAGCCACTGAATGGTTCTGTGCTGGGAGAATTACATTGTACTGCCTCGTGAGGGGTTTCATGCTCGTAAGGGTTTTGCAAAGCAGCATTGTTTGTGTTTCACGGGTTTCTCTCTTCTGTGCCGCAGTGATAGATTCGGGGGGCCCAGAGAATGGTGAATGGACTCCTGCGTGCAGTTCCTCTTTTGGTGGTTGGGAAGCCCACACTCGTGGCATTGGCTCCAAACTGCTTGCTCAGATGGGATATGAATTTGGAAAAGGTAAGGGAAAAAGGTGGTCCTGGTGGTGTGAAGGCCTGATTGCCTCGTTATCTCAGTTTTGTGATGGATCCTAAAACTAATTAAGAAAAACAAGGTTTTGGATGAAGCTAAAACTTTTCTTTGCTGAAGGGCCTGTTAGGTAAGGCTCAAGCTATGTGATGAATCACTCCTTGGTGGAAGTGTTAGCAAGCAAGAAGGGATGACTGTTTAACCAAAGTACAGGCACATGTGTGCACCAGCCCCTGTATGGTAATAGCAAAAATTGGAGGCATTTAGAACCATGGTCAAATTCATGATTAAAGCCGTGAGAACTGTTGTATGAGATGTTCAAAGGCTTTAGGTAGAACAGAACTGATCTATGAAGCTTCTGATGTCTGTGTTAAAGCATCTCCTGGCTCTAGACACAGACTTCAAAGCCTGCTGAGCCAGCTTCTTACTACACAAATTGTATTGAGCCTTGGGGGCTTTAGGAGGCCAGTCTGCTACCTGCGTTTGTCTCTGGTTCTCTCAGGGGAACCAAACCAGTTTTAAGAACCTGGCTTGAGAAACTGAGAATGTGAGACTGAACCTTGTTTCACAGAAACTGGCCTGATGGATGGCCTTGGGCTTTTTATCGCGTATCTTCTGCTGAAGAAGGCTCCTGCTGTCACATCCACCATAAATGTGCTGTGGCTTGTGCTGCTCCCCTTGACTTTGATGGTAGTTATGGCATTTTGTACCTCAGAAGCCTGTTCACTTGTTCTAAGCTTGTCAGTGTGAATTTGTGGCGGGAAGTGCTTTGGAGAGGAGATGTCCTTCCTTGAGGCAATCACTTGGTGTCTCTCATGGCCTTTCCTTCTCAGGGCTAGGGAAGAATTCTGAGGGCCGAGTGGAGCCGGTGCAGGCTGTGGTCCTTCCTCGAGGGAAGTCCCTCGACCAGTGTGCTGAGGTGCTTCAGAAGAAGAAACAGGGGAGGCTGGACCCCGGCAATTCGAAGAAATGCCGAGCAAAGGGAAATAATGCTGGCCAGTCCTCTGCAGGCAGCCGTAAGCCGCCCCGCAATGTATTTGACTTTTTGAATGAGAAACTGCAAGGGAAGAGCACTGGGGAGAAGGCTGGAGGTGTGGCACTGCCAGAGAGGAACAGCAAAGAGATCTACCATGCTAGCAAGAGCACGAAGAAGGCCCTGAGTGTCCGCCTCTTTCAGACGATGGAGAAGATTGAACAAACGCAGAAGGATATCAAAGGAATCCAGCAGGCCCTGGCACGCAACATTGGACGGTAGGAAAAAATTCTCTTTGGGGCTGCAGGATAAACTGAGGATCCTTGGTGCATCTGGGAAGGGGTGGGCTTGAAATGAGGTGTGGGAAAAACAAGTGAAACATCTGGATAGGACCTGAGGGGCAGTAGAGGAGAGAATCTTTAACATGTGCTTCAGCACAGATTGGACACTGACAGATGTGTCTGGGGTCCTTTGGCTGGAATTCAGGCTGTGGCGAAGAGAGGAGCTCTCTGAGGAAAGGTACTGGACTCCTTTCCTTTCCTTGCCCATCTCTGCAGTATTGCTGCTGAGCATCACAGAATGTTTTCTAGCCCGGATCATGCTTAGCATCGGGTACTTCCTTTCTTTCAGCGTATCCCTTGGGCTAATCCTACAGGAAAGGGAAAACCCTCCTGGGGTGGTCACAAGCCTCCGATCTTGTCATGCAGGATGACATTGCTGTAATGGTTTTTGCTTTCAGGCACAGCATTGCTACTGCTCAGCTGGAGGAGAAGCTGGCTAATGCACACAAACAGCTGGGGCAGCTGCAGGCCCAGGAAGCCAGTCTGCAGCGGGAGCAGAAGAAAGCAGACACGCATAAGAAGATGACTGAGTTCTAGTCTCTGAAGAAGGTGTTTGACTGCAGTGATTATCATTCTAACCAGCCTCTGTGCTTGTGGCCTCAGAGCCTGGGTGAGCCATCCTGCTCCTCTGGGGCTCAGTCTGCCTGCCCAGCCTGAAAACTGGGCTGAAAAGCAGCAGTTTCCAAAACTAGATGCTTCTGAGCTCTGCTGGGAGGGGGAGGAGCACACATCCGTCCAGCCCTGAGCTTTGTATAAGGACTAGCTACAAGAAATACAATTCTCTGCTATCTTGCACACTTCTTTCCTCTGTTATCACTGCAGTAGCACCTCCATGCAGAGTGTGTAGCTGCTTGGGTGATAACGTTGCTGGCTACGAACCAGCTGAGGAGGGGCTTTGTAAGCCCCACATCCTGCCATCAGCTGTGGCTTGTGTTTGCAGCTAACTGATGAACACAAGTGGAGGCAGGGTCCCAAGCACATTCTGGCAGAGCAGAAAAGGCATGTGCTGGGTGAAGACAACAGTAAGTTGCTTCAGCTGCTCTCTACCTTCTGTTCTTTGCTATGGGATTTATCAGAGAACTCAGTTTTTTTTAAGAGCAGTTCCTTGTAAACCTAGTGTAATGCATAGACAGAAAACTGGCAGCTCAGAGGTGGGTACTAGAGGCCTCAAGTATCATATTTCTTCAGTTTGACTGTAAGAGTATCCCTAGGACATGCTATAGCCTAACTCGACTTGGCATGGAAAGCTGCATGGTTCCACAAGCAGAGTGCCAAAGCTGAGGGAGTAAGACAGCAGAGTAACATTCTCAAACCTCCAAGCTAGGAACAACTCTACAGGGAACCTTGTGCTTCTGCTGTTGTTACTTGAGTTTTTCTTTCCTAGGTGGCTCTCTGAACGCAGGTCCTTTTATTAAAAAACCTCAGGACCCAGTCCCAGGTCAGAGTGGGCCCGGGATGAGCACAAAGATCAGGAGGTCTGTATGTGCCGAGCACAGCCCTGCCTGCGGGGGGAGAGATTCAGGCTGTGCTGGAAGGAGGCCATGCAAGCAAAGTGCCCTGCCCTGCAGCATGGACAGTCCTTGGACAGGAAGGATGTCTTCTCCCCAGGGTTATATTCTGTCTTAGGGCACTGGCCCTTGCCCCAGGGGAGATGGTGGTTTCATCAGACTCTGTTTCTGGTGGGACTTGTGCATTGTAATTCTGTGATTTTTTTTTTTAAATTGTTAGCAATTTCATGCCAGTATCTTAAGGACACATTTTTTTAATTTAAAAGAATAAATCAATTTCCTTCTATTCTGAGTCATTTTTCTAATGAAAAGTTCTGCTCCCTTAATGCCACCTTTTTTAATCTGTTTCTAAGAAAATTACGAAGCTGTCAGCCTGGGCAGGGCTGTACCACCTTGTAGGGCCAGCCTGTCTGATTCACTGCCAAGCTAACCAGAAAAGCTAAAGCTGAAGGAGATACGATCAGCGTTGTGGAAGTCATGTGTGATTTAGCATTACTGCAGACACACCTCAGAAAACACAGAGCAACAGCAAAAATAAGCAAGATGAATAAGTTCAGGAAACCTGTTAGTGTCTCTTTCCTCCTGGAAAGCACTTGGATTCTGCTGTGATGGGCACTGTGCAGAGGTGAAAGGTGACGTGGACTGCCTTGAGCGCATCAGCATCCATTGGTTTGTAACTAAATTGGCTGTAGTCTCTCCATTGTTCCGAATTCATGCACTGGGTTTAACTCAAGGATTTGACAATGGTTGCTCAGTGCCCTTCCCTCCCAGATGCCTGTTCATTTCCCACACTCAAGTGCTGAGTGGTGACAAGGATTAGTGTGCCCAGCTTAGCATGGGTGCTTGCTGAAGTGGTCCGTGACTGATGAGCTGAGCTGGGCAGAGAAGTTTCTTGGGTTTGTTGTGTGCTCCGACACTGTTTAGTATCATCTCTTTAACAATTGGGCATATTAGCCCTGTGTCTCAGCTGAGCTGTATTTTGACCCTTCCTTGGGATTTCCCACAGCGTCACTTGTCAGACTTCCATTCAAATGGCTGCTGCCTCCCAGCCAGGACAGTTCATGTACCTGGTGAATAAAGTTTTGGTTTTTTCTCTCTGACCTTGTTAGGCACTGTTCATTTGCAAGGCAATGATTACATGTGATGACCCATTCTTTCATTACGCTCACCTGCGGATAGACAGCTGGCTCTAAAACCAGCTCTGTGGGTACGGGAGAGCGGCAGAGGGTGCTCTCGCCTGCTGGGTGCCTGCAGAGCCCATTTGCAGTGCTGCTCGCAGAGCCAAGGCGGGGAGAAACCCAGCCTACTACTGGGTGAAGCAACAACCTCTGCAGGCCAGGAAGCGAGCTGTGGTATTGTGCTGCATGGTATCTGCACAGAGCTGCCTGCTCGAGCGCGAGCTGAAGAGTGGGAGAGCTTGGATCAAGATGCTTGAAACGCTTGGGAGCCCCTAACTAGGAATAACTGCACGATAAAAGAAACAAAATTCTCCAGGTTGACTGGCAAGGACGAGACCATGACTGGATTCCTGTTCTTCACGCTCACCAGCTTCTGAGTTTCTGCAAAGTAAGTGGTGGTTACTTTCTTGCCTGGCAAACTTGGGTACCTGCAACTAAACCAGGGGTTGAAAATACGCTTAATCCGTATAGAAAACGCAGCATTGTCAGAGATGTTGTTGCAGCTAGCTAGACTGGACAGGCAGGATTCCTATTTTTAATGCCTCAGAGTTGAAGTGTCGGCTGGGTAAAACTTTCAGTCGGCTGCAGGGAGTTCTGCAAGCTTTGTGCAGCTTGAAAAGGAAGAAAAGGTCCCTGAACGTGGCAGCGCTGCTGGGATCCCAGGGCTTGAATCTAGAGGTCGAGTGGGAAAGGAGCACTCCCATGGTGAATGAATATTTGAGTTCAGAAGTATGGGATGCTGGTTTTTTTTTTTTTTTTCAAAAAACAAGCAAACAAACAAACAAACTTGTGCGGAGAGGCTAGAGTTTTTGCTTGCATCCGGAAGAACTCGGGGGAAATGCTAAACTCCTGGGTGCAGGCAGGGGTCTACAGAGGCTTGAGGGAGTGTGATCACTGAAACGCTGTCTTTTGTCAATCTGAAATCATGTAAAACTACTGAATTTGTGGCAAGAAAACCTCAGTGGTAGGCAGGTGATTCTGGAAAAAACAGGCGTCTCCTGAGTACCCTCGTGCTGCGTTCTGGAATCTGGCTTCCTCTGAGTGCAGCACCGAGGTCTCGGCAGAGCTGGTGTCCTGCTGTGGCTCAGCCCTGCAGAAAATCTGCCTGGCGGGGTCTCGGCGACTGCTGAGCAGTGCGTTCCTCTGCCCGAGCGAGCGCGTGCAGCAGTCGCAGAAGGGCGGGAAGACAGAGGAACGCCGAAGTGATTCGGCCTCAACCGAAGCCACATGGTGCGAACAGAAGGGTCACTTGCCTTAAGGCTTGAAGATTTTTTTTTTTTTCCTCAAAAGCCAGTCCAGCATACCAGTAGCGATCGGGACACAGAAGCGTTTGTCCAAGTTTTGTGACGTTTGGGTCTGGCGTTCTGAAATACGGTTGGCCCTTCCTGAATGAAATGCCGCAAGAGGAGTTCTGCGAGATCTGCCCCTCCAGAGCCTGCCTCTCTCCGCAGAGACGCGCGAGAAGGGACAGGGGTCTTGTGCCCGCTCTTCACTTGAAATATTCTTAAGGTTTACTAATTGCATCCCATGATCTTGGGCAGGCTAAGTGTTGTTGACTAACCGTTACGAGGCTTTCACTTTTCATAATTAGGGAAAAAAAAATATATACTTCTGCTTCTTGAGACTTTTTTCAGTACAACTCCCCAGGGTACCGAGCCTGTGTCAGCTGCAGCCTTGTTCGCCATCACGGGTGGAAGTCAGCTCCTAGTGTTTGTCCTGGCTCCCTGCAAATACGCTTTCAGTAGCTTCATGGACTTTCCTCTCGTTACCCTGCACTGAACGTTGCATGCAGTTTTATCTGGCTAGGTGAATCAGAGGCCAAGCAACACTGTCAGCAGCAGAACTTAATTTTACAGGAAATTTAATTTCGTTGTCATGAAGCCCAGCTGAGAAACTTGAGCCTTTTGTAGTGCAGGCTTTTCGGAGACAAAAAAACTCCCACATCCTGGAGTAACAAACCAACTTCACTTACCGTGCTGGTGCTCGGGTGTCATGAAATGGAGCTACTCCTCCTCGAAGCGCTGTGGGCGTGCGTCGCACCCACGTAACTGCTGTCATCTTCAAAGCCATCTTGGCTTGTGGAGCCAGCGCGTTATGAAATGCCGTCTGCTGAGTCTCTTGCCCCAAAGAATAGCCCCGGGACGTGGAGATCCATGCCTTTATTGGCAGGAAATTAAGTTGCACGTTTCAGAAAGTCTGTTGAAATCCTTGTCTTGCAAACCTGCTCGGTCTCATCTAAGTGACTTTAGTCAGGCACTGGGCATTCTAATATCGGGTCTCAAATTTGTAATTCTGGGAGAACCAACGCGTCCCAGAAGCAGCTTCTCCCAGTGCCTGCTGAACCTGGATGTGCCAAGGAGCATAAAAACTGGACCTTTTTTTAGGTCAACAACACAAGTGCAACCACAGACCCTCCTGCGCAATGGGGAGGATCAGCCAAGTAGGTCAGAAGAATTTCTCTGAGTTAACTTCAGCTTAGGAAGTCTCCTCATTCTTGAGTCTTAAAAATTCAAGGATAGGAAATCCAGGTGCCGTGGGATAAGCTATCCCCGCATGTGCTTGCTTCAGCATTAAAAGCTCGCACTTCAATTCCGATTTACCTATGGCTTCCAGCCGTTGGACCTTGTTACAATTTTGTCTGCTGAACTTCAGAGCCTGCTCTTCGCTTCTGCCCTGAGTGCAGTTGCTCTTGCAGCCTGTGATCCTGTCGCTGCAATAAGCTAAACAAGTTCAGCGAGGATTGTCTAAAGCGACTGCCTGTGTTGCAGGTAATCCGTATAATGTATGCTCAGAAGAAAAGCAGTGTTGTCTAATTGAAATGTCGTTGAAGAGAGAGCCGAGCTCCATTCCCAGCTCTGATCTAAGCCAGTCTGTCCAGCCCGGTTAGTCCCTTCAACGTCTGTCTCCATTTCTACATTGAAATAATTGCTCTCCAGGGCTTAGGCTTCAGTCGGTGAAGTTTCCAAAGGTGTGGGAAGTTCTCAGATAAAAAGGGCAAAGACTCGCCCGTTTATTTGGGTAAAGGCGCACCAAACACGCCTGCGTGTGGCACCAGGAGTGCAGGGGAGAGCGGTGAGGTGCCTCCCTCCATGGAGGCAAACCTCGCCCCCCCTCCCAAGGTCCTTCCCTGGCCCGTGATGCCGCACTGGGGGGAGAGGAGCCCGAGCCGTGGGGTGCATCACGGACGTGCCCTGGTGCCGGCCGCGCGGGCTGGGCTCAGCGAGCAGGACCGGGGCTGAGGGGAGCCGCGCGCTGTGGACGGGCATACGGGATTCACGCGAGGGAGGCTGGGCTTCTCCTCGGGCTTCCTCTGGTCTCTGTGGTCAGGATTAAGATAAGGAAGAGGGTAAGAAGCACGGAGCGTGCCCCGCAGGCTCGCTGTGCTGCCCGGGGACTGTGCCGCCAGCTTCGCCTGCCTCGCTGATGGCGTCTTCGAGCCACGTCTTAACGCGGTGCTCGTGGTGCCGGGGAGCTGCCTCGGTCTCTCTTTGGACCACGCGTTTCCCAGACACTGGCACACGCATGCTTGGGACGCACCAGCCCTGGTGTGCGCGGAGCAAGGAGCAGCCACCGCTGCCGTCTCTGCCAGCGGTGAGATCGGTGCAGGGGACGTGGTGGCAGCTTTTGCTGCAGGCTTTGCAGCACAGCAGCCACCGAGCAGGGACAGGGCTGGTGATGCTGGTGTTACTGGTGCTTGGTGAACGGTGATGGCCAGGCTGAGAGCCCTGCTGGGACGAGTGGGGGCTCCCGAGGGGCTGGGAGCACTGCTCTGCGTGCCGGGCCCCCCGACACCCCCACGCCTCCCCCCTTCTTGTTCCAGCCTTTCCGCTGCCTCTGCATCCAGGTGAGGACCTTCCCCTTGGCTAAGCCAAAGGGAAGAGGCTCAGGTCTGGGCAAGGCACGGCTTTCTTCTTTACGCAGAAGAAAGGGGTTGCAATTTCGGGTGTTTTCTGCTCTTCTGCAGCCGCAGCTGCAAAACCAGGGTGATGGTGCAGGAGGATGCACGAGGTCCGTGTGTGCCGCACTGCCTCTCGCCCAGGGCGGAGAGCTGGCATGGGCGCAGACCCGCTGCAGCAGGAGGGTGCCCCGGTGCGTGCCCCCCTGCTGGGATGCAGGGCTGGGGGCGGCCCCAAGGCTGAAGCTCTCCCCCATTCTGGGAAGCTGAGTCCTCTCTTTGTGTCCCCCAGGCCACCCCATGACCTGTGCCTGCCAGGCAGCCCCGGTGGGGCCAGGTGCTGGCATCGTGGTCAGTCTCGGTGGCCCGTGCTGTCCCCAGTGTCCTACGTGCCCCTGCCAAATACTTCCCTGCTTTTCTGACCCAGTGCCGCGGTCAGTGCCCAGCCCCGGTGTCCCCAGAAAGTGTGCTGACACTTCTGGGCTGTCTCCGGGGGGTCTACTTTTTAAGATCTTGGAAGCAACTTGGGAGCTTTTATTCGGTGTTGTTTCTTCTTTAAAAAGAACCCAAATCTAAAGCTTTGCTTTTCAGAAGCAGAGTACCCACTGCAGGGCGTTCGCACTGCCTCCAGGGAGGCAGCAGCTGGCCTGAAAACGGGGTCCCCAGTGCCTCTCCCCCCAGATGCTGGGGGGAGCATGTGGGGAACCAGTTGCACTGTGGGGTCCCGGCAAGGAACGGGACACGGGGCGGTGGGAGCTGCGTCCCTGTCCCGGAGCAGGGTGCGTGGCCCCCACTCGTGTTTTCTCTCCCCAGAGCTTGACCCGCAGCGGTTTCAGAAGCGGCTCCCCCATGGCCGCAGCCCACGGTGAGGGGCTGCCGGGACCCCTGCTCCTGCCGCCCCTCGCTGCCCTGGCCCTGCTCGGCGTCCTGGTCTACCTGGGCGCCCTGTGCGCTGCCTGCCGCCGGTACGTGCCCGTGCTTCGCCCCGCCGCTGGGGATGTGGACTGGGGCTGCTCCCTGCCCCAGACCCCCTGCTACAGCCCTGCCCACCAAGGGGGGGTCCTGCACCCAAAGGAGCAGGTCCCAGCTGGGGACAAGGCTGTGGCCTCGTAGAAGGAGCCCATGAGCCTGAGTGATGATGCTCGGGGGTCCCGGGGCACCGGAGCTGTGCACCCAGTGGGGTGCGGGATGCACGTGAGCCCGCACGCAGCACGGCCCCTGCTGCAGGGCCGGTGGAGGAGCGGGAGGGTGGGCTTGGGGGTGCTGCTGCCGTGAGCAGCGCACGGCGATGCCCACTGGGGCCGGGCTGGGGTCCTGGGCGTCCTCTGCTCAGCCACCCGCCCCAGCTCAGTCCTGCTTCTCCCGCAGCCACAGCAGGAGGAAGAAGGTCCCTCCGGATGGGGTGAAGCTGGTGGATGAGGTAAGCGTGCGTGGGGGCAGGCTCAGCCCTGGGCATCCCGGCCGCGGGCCTGACTCCGTGCATTCTCCCCTCTGCAGTCCCTGCTCAGACAGACGCAGCTGCGCTCGCTCAGCAAGTCCGACACGAAGCTGCACGAGCTGTACCGGGTGAAGGCCCGGGATGACAGTGAGTGGCCCTGGAGCTGAGGGGACTGGGGGGGCCCTTCGCGGGTGCCCGCGGTCCCCGTGCATCCCAGCGAGTGCACCGCCCTGTGCACGCGCGTGTGCCGCGGTGCCTGCTCCTTCCCTGCGTCCCCACCTCCTCTCCTCTCCCCGCAGACCAGCGACCGGTCAGCCTGGATTTCCCCCCCTCCTTGGCCCCCCCTGGCCCCGACTCCCCACCCAGCTCCAGCGTCAGCATCCTCCTGCACCGTGAGCTGCCCCAGATCCCCGTTCCTGAGCCCCCGGTCCCCGACCAGACCTACTCCAACCTGCTCTTCACCCCGCCGCGGCGCCCGGTGCCGGACACAGTCTACGAGTGCCTGGCGGTGGGGGGGGAGGATGCCCCCACGCCCCCCTCTCCCATGGGGACCCAGGTGTCCCCACCGCAGGCCAGGCACGGGGCTGGTGACTACGCCTGCGTCCGCAAGGTGAAGAAGATGGTGCCCAGCGAGGAGCAGGATGGGGCCGCGGCGGGGCCCCCCGCAGCCCCGCGGTGCTGGGAGGGCGCAGGTGATGCCCCCCGGCTGAAGGTACGGTGCCTGGAGGGACTCGCTGGGTGAGGGGGGCATGGAACACCCTCCCTGTAACGCCTGTGTCCGGAGAAGGGTACCCAACAGGCTGCTCTGTTTTTCCAGCGGAGCCACCCGTGCTCTGGGGGGGGCAGGATGGAGCCGGGACGCAGGCAGGCGATGCCCGAGGTGCTGCTCTGTGCCCGGGAGAAGGTCCCCGGGTGGTGCAAAAAGCGGGGGCCCCATGGGTGCAGGGGTGCTGTCATCCCCCTGGGGGCTGTGCCGGGCAGTGGGGGGCACGGGATCCCCCACCCAAACTGTCTCCTTCCCTCCGCAGGTGGAAGAGATGTACTCAACTGTGTGCAAAGCCACCAAGAAGAAGAGCCAGGGCCCCGCTGCGTCCCCCAAGGCAGCAGGGCAAGGGGGGGCTGGGCAGCTGCCCCTGGCCCCGGAGGAGCCCACCCCGGCTGGCTGCTGGTCCGCAGCCCCCCCCGAGCCCTGCTACGAGTCCATCAACGACAGGGCCTGGACTGCCCACGGCCGCGGCCCTGACCCGGACTACGAGGCTGTGGACGTTAACTGGAAGAAGCCGGCGAAGCGGGAGAAGCCAGGGAAGCCCCCTCCCCACGAGAACCTCTATGAAAGCGTCGGTGAAATTTGGGCAGGGGAATCCCGGCGAGCCTCTGGCAGGCCGGCTGCCAACGGGCTGGAGGTGTACATCACCAACCTATAGCGGTCCCAGGATGGACAGACGGACGGACAGATGGACGCCATCGTGGCACGGGTCCCCCAGGCTGGGCTCTGCAGGGCTCAGCCCTGCTCGGAGCCAGCGGTGGCTCGGTGGGGACGGACGCGCGCCGGTCCGGAGCCGAACGGGCGGCTGCATCCCTGCACGCGCTCTCTGTATATATTTTGTGTTACTCTTCTTTAAGTATCCGTGTCCCATCGCAACGCCCTGGTGCCAGCAGGTTGATGGCAGGATGACTGGGACGCCCCAGAAGGGGAGTTTGCGGGGGGATTATTTGGGGGCTGGTGCCGGCAGGGCTGTGAGCCAGCCCTGTGGACCTGGGCTGCAGGATCCGGCCACCCCTCAGCAGGGTTATGCCGTGAGCAAGGATGTCCGCGCTCCTCCCGTGCCCTGGGGGACAGCAGGGCCCCTTCCAGCCCCTGCAGAGCCCCCAGGCAGCTTCGCTCCCATCACTGTGTCCCCAGGGCTGTTCGTGGAGACAGGCGTGGTGGCTCTGGCCGGGACCACGTTGAAAGGCAGAGCTGGCTGGGGGCTCTGCTCCGGGACGGCTGCGTGCCCCCATCGCCCCCTGGCACCCTCCCTTCCCTCGCCACCGCCCTCGCTGGCTTTTGGACACGCGTGGTGTTGCCTCCATGAGAAGCATCCTGCAGACACATCGCTGCAGGGCTGCGTTTATCCTGTTCAGGAGAAAACACCCTTAAACTCCATCCGAAGCCCTGCTTCGCGGTGGCCAGTGCTGGTGCTGCGGGCACTGCAGCGGTGCCGGGCTCGCAGCGATGCGCCCGTCCTGTGCCCATGCTCCCGCACCTCCGCGGTGGGTGCAGCCGCTGAGTGCTGCCCGAACGGGGCCGGGGCAGGGTCCTGGCCTGGCTGTGCCGAAGTCACGGCTCTGGGGCTCTGCCCGGTCCTCTTGCCGCCGGCTGGCGCCTGCCGAGGGCTGCAGCCCCGGCTCGGGGCGGGATGCCCGCCGGCCGCCGCGGCGCGGCAGGAAGGAAGGAAGCCGTGCGCCCGCCTCCACCGGCTTTGCCCTCTACTGAAGCAGGCGAAGAGATTAAAAGCGAAAACAAGGCGCTCAGCAAAAGGCCCGCCGCAGGCTGAGGACGTTAAACCCGCGGCAGGCGGGGAGGCAGCGGGGTGTTCGCACCGGGGCTGCGCTGGATGCCAAACCACAGGCCTGCGAGATAGCGCAGCCGGCCCCGGCAGCGGCTCCCATCCCCCTGCGAGACGGGGGCCCCGACAGAAAAGGGCACAGGGTGGCTCACAGCGGCGCTGCCGCACGTGGGCTCAACCGCTGTGCCGCCGGCCGCGTCGCTTCCCTGCCCCGTTTTCTCCATCCCCGTTCCTCCGTCCCCTTTTCTCTCTCCCACCTTCTCTGTCCCCTTTTCTGCCTCCCCCTTTCTCCATCCCCGTTCCCCTATCCCTGTCCCGTAGCTCTCCAGTGCTGCGTCCCTCCCACATCAGCCAAATCCCGTGGGAGCTGCCTTTGGGCTGTACCGGCCCCGCACGCGCGCATCACATCCCTGCAGGACCAGAGCTGCTTCGCTCCCAGGAAAGATGGGACCCGTGGGGTCAGGATGAGCGGGACGCAGGAATCGCTGCGCTGCCTCCCCAGGGAAAGGTGGGCTCTGCGCACCACGCCAGGGACAGCCGCGGTTGCTCTTGCCGAACTCGGTGGCCAAAGCATCTCCCAGACCTGCCCCAGCAGCACCACAGCAGCAGAAAAAGCCCCAATGCAGGGATGCTCGGTCGCCTGTAATTCCCACTCTGCCTGTCGTGCTCACATTAAAACACAAGAGTAGCCGCCCAGTCCTCGGGGCGATGGAAATGAGCCTGGAGCCCCGGCTGGAGGCTCGCGAGCGGGATGGCAAATGAAGGGTCCCAAAATGTCACCTTGGGGGCTTGCAGTTGGGGTCCCCAGGGTGGTGCTGGGGGAATCGGGCAGGGCTGGCAGCACCGAGCACCCTCCCTGCCCAGGCACAGCCGAGCCCTGCAGGCTGCAGGCTCCTGCCCCTCTGCGCCAGCCCACACTGGGCCTGGGGCCCCATCCCGCTGCAAGGGGACGGTGCTGGTCGGTGCTGTTCCCACAAGGGGGAGCGAGTAGGAGCCCAGCGTGCACTTTACAGTGCTGCACGCTGCCCTGCGCGCTGCACGGTGCTGTGCTGCATGCCATGTGGTGCTGTGCTCTGGCCTGCATGCTGTACGGTGCTGTGCTGCACGCTGTATGGTGCTGTCCTGCAGGCTGTACAGTGCTGTGCTGCATGCTGTGTGGTGCTGCACACTGTGTGGTGCTGTGCTGCACGCTGCATGGTCCTGCAGGCTGTAGGGAGCTGCGCTGCACGCTGCATAGTGCTGCAGGCTGTCCTGCGGGCTGTACGGTGCTGTACTGCATGCTGCACAGTGCTGCAGGCTGTCCTGCAGGCTGTACGGAGCTGCGCTGCATGCTGCACGGTGCTGCAGGCTGTCCTGCATGCTGCATGCTGCACGGTGCTGCACGCTGCACGGTGCTGCAGGCTGTACGGAGCTGCGCTGCATGCTACATGCTGCACAGTGCTGCAGGCTGTCCTGCAGGCTGTACAGAGCTGCGCTGCATGCTGCCACTTGCTGCACAGTGCTGCACGGTGCTGCACGGTGTGCACGCCGCGGTGCCGCGCACCTTGCCGCACGCTACACGGTGCCGCACACCACACGCTGCACACCCCCTGCGCCTCCAGGGCCCACGGAGCCCATGGCTCTGCAGCCCGCAGGGCTCCGCACGCCGCATGGTGCGGGCAGCCCCCAGCTCTGCACCCACAGCAGCCCCACGCCCGGAGCTGTGCACGCCGGGGGGCTCCGGCCCCCCCCCCCCCCCCCGCCGCCNCCCCCCCCCATGCAGCCCCCCAGCCTGCATGGCTCCGTGCCCACGCCGCGTGGCTCCGCACCCCGCTGGCAGGGGGTGCCAGGGCCCGCCAGGTGCCGCCGGGAGTTGCGCAACGCGGGATTGATCGCGGGAGCAGCTCGGCTTCGGTGTTAACGATTAAACCAGGCCGGGGGGCAGCCGGCGGGAGCCCCCGCCCCGCTCCCGCAAACCCTGGGCTTCTTGTCCCCATCATAACTCGGTGGGTCCTTGGTCATTAACGCCTCCGGGGCCGCGCTAACGAGGCCAGAACCCACCGGGGCTGCGCTGGACCCCCAGGCTGGAGATGCTCCTCGTCCCCTCGTCCCCACGGGTGCTCCTCAACCTCCATCTCCGGTCTGGGGCCCCGCGGGTGCCCGTGATGGTGCCGTGGGGATGCTGGTCTTTGCCCCCGCTGCTCTGCTCCTTTCTGCTGGAGTCCGGCTGCCCCCGTGGGGTGGCAGTGTGGGGTGGCAGTGTGGGGTGGCACCGAGCTTCTGGCCAGGCACATTGGGGGTTTCCCAATTTTTATTTTTTTTTTTTTT
>VXAL01002030.1:40644-53032 GCA_013399475.1 Chauna torquata | reverse complement strand
GCTTCCGGGCCGGGGCGGCGGCGGGAGCGCTGCGCGGTGACGCCGTGCTTCCGCGCCCCGCCGCTCTGGGGGGGAGTTCGGCTGCCGACGTTTGACGTGTGCGTCGTGCAGTGGGTGAGCTGCAAATGTTGGTTTGCTCTTTGAAGAAAAAAACAAACAAACAAAACCCCAGTGCCTGCAGTTTTTCATCTGTTTTGGTAACCGTCCGTGTTGACATTAGTTTCATGTCCCCGTCAGGTGGGTCTTTTAAAAAAAAAAAAAAAGTGCTTGGAAGTATTGTGGAAGTTGGAAATGTAGTCGGCAGTGACTAGGCGGCTGGCTTAAAATGGGAGGGAGTTAACAGTCTAGGTCAGAAATCAAAATGAGGAAATAGGCAGAGGAAAAAACCAGTATGAGTGCACTGGCAGAGAAAGCCTGTAGCTCCTTAAAAGAAGAGTGAGTTGGAGCGACAAGAAAGTGTGTCTAGGAAGGATCAAGAGGTTTGCAAAGCTGAAATGGTATCCTACAACAAATTGGAAATCTATTTGTAGAGTGACCAGTTAAAAGGACCGTAAACTAAGGTCTCGTGTACATTAGGAAATCAATCATCTGTTCTTCAGTTTGATTGTTCTGCGCAAAGAGAGCATCCGTGCTTAGAAACCTCGACTGATGTGTTTATTTTTATCCCACACTGAAGTAAATCACAACAGGGTGAAGCTGCTGAGATTCTCATGCTTAGCTCTTTGAGACAGCAGCTGATAGGCCTCCTCAGTTTGCCAGACAAGTCATGCTTCTCTTCTGCTGCTATTCTGCTACATCTTTTGGTTTTCATTCTGTTCCAGTTAAAATTTTCAATGATCTAGCATGTATGCACCTCTGACTTGTATATTGTATCTGATTTATGTTGCTTGCACCCTTCTTTTGTTGTTCCTTTCTGTGGAAAGAACTCTGTGCTTTATATTTTTAACCATGTTGTTCTTCTGCTTTTCTGCAGAGGAGAATACCCCTGATCATTGATCATGGCCATAATTCTTACATAAACTCATTTCAGCCTAGATTTCAGACTGATTTGCGGGTTAAGTATAACTGTCAATGTTTCTGCAGCTGTGGAAACCAAAGTAATTCTACCTGAGGCTGTCCAGTGGTTGAGGAAATACAGCTCTGGGGTCCTGAGGCTTTGTGTGGTATGCATGCTTGTGTATGATTTTCTTTGAATATGGAAGAACCAGAGTGGCTGAGGTGCTTGTGATATGTGTATGTGCTTTATTAATTGCTGTTCCAGGCTTGCTCCTTTACTTAAAGTATGGGAGAGAAGATCCCTGAAGAAGGCACTTGAGAAGAAAGCAGGTTTTGGTCTCAGTGGTCTTTGTAGCTGACAAACAAGTCCTTGTTGAAATAGGAAGTTAGCCCTGATTTGAACTTGCATGGTAAACTCTTAGTCTGCATGGGAGGTTTGAGGAACGGACTATGCAAAGATTATGAAATTTGTGTGTGTAAAAAAGCTGATGTTCTAGCGTTGGACTGCAAGTGAGGATTGATGTTAGAGAAGCAGACTGCATTGCACTTTGTTTGGAAAATGTGGTAGTCATTTATCAAATGTGTAGCATGTATGCCATATAGTCAACTCTGTTAATAGCCCCAAAACTCCTTACTAAGAAGCAAACAAAATTTCCTGTACTTAGAGCTGAAGTGGAAGTCTTCTCAGAACAGTGCCCGTTGCCCGAATTGAAGACATTGTGTGTTTTTTTTTTTTGTGTTCTTTAAACCGGTTTGATCCATCCCTAGTGCGTGTACAGAGAAGCGCAAGATGTGTGTTTGCATCTTTCATTTTGAAGTATGGAAGTAGTGGAGTATTCCAATGGTGAAAATAAAGTTGTGCTTGGTGCTTTTCATGTTTGCTGATCTCTCTTGATTGTCACTCAACACTGCTATATTTGGTCTTAGATGTGCTTCAGTTCCATATCATTGTGATGTTTCAGTGCTTTGCAAGCTTCTTGGTTGCTGGGGAAGGAGAATTTGTCCTTAGACATATGGATCATATAAGTAGTACTCCCTCCTCTCAGCAGAGGGGCAGACGTATAATCTACAGCCCAGAATGTCCCTGGACTAACTATTGGACCAGAGACCCACGCTTGCCTGTTGAAAGTTAATCTGAACAGTATCACATGGTTAAAGTGTAACTGTCAAGACATGATTTTAAATACTTAAACAAAAAAGCCTGTTTTCTTTGTTGTCTGTCGTCACCTATTTGCCGTGAAGTGAAAGTAAGCCAAAGTATAATGCCTCTGAAATAAACAAATTGTTTATTGGGATATGCTGTCTTCAGTCTTGCAGCGTATAGAATGGTGTATGACAAGTTCCACAAAGATGTGTGAATGGGTATCAGTAGACTTGAATTTGAAGTCTAAAGTTGACCTAATATAAACTATTTGTCCTAAATGTCTTTTTTTATCTGTTAAGTAGAAATACACAGCCGAAATACTTATCACCTAATAGTTCTGAGCATCCCTTTGTGTCATAAGCCCTTGTGTCTTTCTCTCCTGCTAAAGCTGCCTTTTTTAGCTTTAGCAATTCTGTAATTTGTTCATTAATTTTTAATTACAAATAGAATCTTCATTTAACAAACATAGTATTTTCTTGACATTTGACTGTTGCGGTTTGATTGAGATGCATGTTGTCACTATCAAAAATATTTCAGGTTCTTGAAAATTCTATCATGATGACATCTTGAATCTGTATAAGTGGAAGGTTAGACAGTGAGAAGATCAATAAGGATGGAACAGTCATTGACATAGGTACTTATCTTGCTGCAAACAAGCGGCAAGAGGCTGCATATGCCATGTGCAAGTATCTTGTTATTGTGTGTATCCAGTGCAATGAAAAAAATTGAGATTGTCAAAAGAGAAGTTTGGTCTGCCTCAGTTCAGATAACTGTTTAATGTTCAGGACAAGAGAAGTGAGGAAAGATGTATTTTTTTTTTCTAAACTCTATTATAAAAATTATCATTAGATATAGCATATACATAGGGAACTGTTTTCATGCTGGTTTTGGCTACACTGAAACTGTTATTGAGTAAGAAGTTTCACAACTAATATGATGTTGGGGCTACCTCTTACTCAGAGTATTAAATCCTGACTAAAGAGACAAATATAACTTATGATTTGGCATGTATTATATATTGCTTTTTAAAAGACAAAAAATACAAGACCAGCCTTTTGGTTAGTTAGATCATTAAAGATAAATAAGAAATGAGCCTGGCGTTCAGAGGTTGGAATCTTTGTCTTTGTGCACATTCTTTTAAATATCTCAATAACTGAATAATTAAAAGATTTTATGAACCTGAGATGAGTCAGTCTAAACTTAGAACCTTTTTGTGTGGAATGGGCCCCATTGCGTGACTAGAGATGGCTATTCCTCTCCTTCCCCTCTATCAATCATATGAACTGACACATACAGTATTCATTTATACTTTTACACAGCATGCATAATTACATTTTAGGAATTTATTCCTGTGTTGTGGTGGGTAGTCTGCCTATGAACTGGTTGTGTTCCCGGCACAGGTCTCTTAAGTGTTCCAAATGTGCTTACATTCACATGTACCAAATTTTTGAAAAAGAAAGCATCAGGTTGTGGGCCACCAGAATGATGGAAATGGTCTGCAGGCACATCTTTGCCCAGAATAGGAGTGTTTAGGAGAAAAATGGTAAGAGGTGAGAAGTCAAGTAAACCACATAGACAAACTGAATCCAATCTCTGGCCCACAGGCGGTTCTTCCATTTTCTGGATTGGTGGAATCAATGAAGTAAGAATTTTCTGGGTCAAGAGTGTCAAAATTATCTCTGTAGCATGGACAGAGAGTTTCACAAAATGGTTAAGGCTGGAAGGGTTATCTGGAGGTCATCTGGTGCAACCCCCCTGCTCAGGAATGGCCACCTGGAGCTGGTTGCCCAGGACTATGTCCAGATGGCTTTAAAAGATGTCCAAGCAGGGAGGTTCCTCAGCCTCTCTGGGCAGCCTGTGCCAGTGCTCTATCACCTGCACCATAGACTAGTCCTTTCTGATGTTCAGAGGGAACCTCCTGTGTTCCAGTTTGTGCCCATTGCCTCTTGTCCTGGCACTGGGCACCACTGAAAAGACCCTGGCTCCATCCTCTTTGCACCCTCCCTTCAGGTATTTGTGTACATTGGTAAGATCCCCCCTGAGCCTCCTCTTCTCCAGGCTGAACAGTCCCAGCTCTCTCAGCCTCACCTCATGGGAGAGGTGCTCCAGTC
The DNA here is from genome assembly GCA_013399475.1 of Chauna torquata. NCBI lineage: Eukaryota > Metazoa > Chordata > Aves > Anseriformes > Anhimidae > Chauna > Chauna torquata. Next base: position 48,781 of record VXAL01002030.1, on the reverse strand, counting down.
CCTTCATCATCTTGATGGCCATTCGTTGGACTCTTTCCAGCATGTCCAGGTCTCTCTTGTACCGGGAGGCCCAGAACTGGACACAGCACTCCAGGTGTGGCCTCCCCAGGGCTGAGTAGAGGAGAAGGATCACTCCCCTTACCTGCTGGCAATACTGTGCCTAAAGCAGCCAAGAATACCATGAGTCTTCTTAGCAGCAAAGGCACACTGCTGACTCATGTTCAGCTCAGTGTCCACCAGCACCCCTAGGTCCTTTTCTGCAGAGCTGCTTTCCAGCTTGGTGGCCCCCAGCATGTTCTGGTACCTGGGGTTGTTCCTCCCCAAGTCCAGGACTCCTCACTTCTTGTTGAACTTCATGAGATTCTTGTCAGCCCTGTCAAGAGGGACCTGTCAAGGTCCCTCTGGATGGCAGCATGGCCCTCTGGTGAGTCAGCCACTCCACCCAGTGCCGTGTCATCCGCCAATTTACTGAGGGTGCTCTCTACCCCGTTGTCCAGATCATTAACGAAGATGTTGAACAGGACTGGACCCAGTACTGACCCCTGGGGTATCTGCTCATTCCTGGCCTCCAACTAGACTTTGCACCACTGACCGCTACTCTTTGGGTCCAGCTGTTCAACCACTTTTTGATCCACTTCACTGGCTGCTCAACCAGCCCATGCTTCATCAGCTTCCCTATGAGGATCTTAGAGGGGACAGTGTCAAAGTCCTTACTGAAGTCCAGGAAGACAATATCCACTGCTGCCCCCTTCTCTCATCCAGGTGCAGTTTGATGCAGATCACCTAAGTTAATAGGATATTTTTTATGGTTATAGTATGTACCATTGCTGTATGTAGAGGGATGAAAAGTCAAACCACTTTCCAGTTCTAGAGAGAATTAGTAACACAGAATCCAGAGTAGTTGCATATGCTAGGCTGCAGCTATTACTGCCTGCTGTTAATTCCAGGAAGATAGAGGATTTTCGTTTATATTAATTGCTGTTTTTTAAAAAAAAAAAGGTTACCTACTTGTAGTATTAAAATATAATAATGTTTGGTTCTTGGAGACAAAATTAGTTGTTGCTCTATCTAAATCAAATGTAAAAACTTACAGGTGAACCATATGAATAACATCAGCAGGTAGTGATAAGTATAATATTGAAACAGATGGCAAAATTTATAACTAGCATTTTGAACTTTACTGATTTGCATCTTTAAACTATATTCCTGCCAAGCAAAATACACTTGTAATTTATTAGAGTTTTTTTCCTGCAGATCTGGCTTAAGCATTCTGTTGAGCTATTCATCAGGAAACTCGGCAGGGCTGCAAACGCATTTTTTCTGCTGAGATTTGCAAGCTTGTTTTGCTGAGAGCTGATCTAAGGTGGTGATTTCATTAAGACACTCATTCCCCAATTCTCTGTGCAGAAGACTTTTCCAAATTCATCAGAGCTAAAAACTTGCTTTCTACAGCTGCCAGAGATGTTCTTGGAGTCTTAAATTAATCTAGTTTTGCCTTGGCATATCTTGTTCAGCCAGTCATGGAAAGCTTGTATAGACTGCCATTTATGAAATTCTTGGAGGAGAGTCCAGCCCTAATATTCAAACTTGATGCATACGGTAGCTCATTGGCAAGTCTGCTTTCTTTCCCCATCTGTTATAATGGCAGTCTGCCTACTAATATGGTGATATGCCAGCTTCAGTAGGATGTACAAGCCAGCGAAGATGAATGGTTTGGGTGAAATGATGACTATAAGATAAAATCTGATCCTTGTAGTCAGTACCACAGTAGGATCTAAATGTAGTATATGAACAGGAGCATAGTATTGCAGAATACTTCTCCGGCTGAAATTGGTTAGATCTGATGGACAGTGACATACAATGAAGGTATTCTTATTGCCACACACCTGGCACATACAAGGATGCAAGCAATGAACTGTTGATTTCCAGTGATTCTCTGTAATGTAGTCATTAACGTTTTTTTGAAGGTTTTGTATTTTTTTGGAAAGGTCAGTGTTAGTTTAAAGTTTTCACTGTGGTTTCTGCATATTTATTATGCTTATGTCATATTTGCTGTAGACAGTTGCTATGATCCGCATCATGAATGTCATTAAAAATGCCTTTCCATGACATTGTTAGAATGTGAGATTGACACTTGCAAAAAAATTCCTGGTTTTCTTAGTTCTGCTTTTTGAAGAGCATCCTTGCTTATGTCCCCTCTTCCTCCCAGTAGTTTTCTTAATTTGAAAAAAACAGAAATTCTTTTGTCACTTAAATATTTCTGGCATCCTAGGAGAAGATGAATGGTAGTACATTGTAATGCTCTTAAGCAGTGTTTCTGAAATGTTGTTGGCGTATATCCATGAATATACTAACGCTGTTTTAGGTTCTGGCAGTGGCAGCACCACCTTTTTGGAGAAATCTTTAAGGGAAGCCTTTTCAGCGTTTTTCAGGAATGCTGGAAATGCTGCTTCTCATTCTCCTATAATTCCTTTACATCTATCAGTGCTTCTAAGTGGTCTGCAAACGTCTGCAAATTCTGATGACAGGTCTGCTCAAGACAGGCTATAAATGGACGCAGCCACTTAAGTGGCAGCAGCTCAGGTGCCACTTTTTCAGGCTTTAGGAAACTCATCTCTGCTGCCAAGGAAAGTTTTTCTTTCAGAAACTTTGCTGCAGTGTTGAAGGTGTTTGCACTATCGGAAGAGGTCGTACACAGTGGTGTTGCATAATTGTCTGAAAGGATGACAAGAAGCAACGTTTCTTGTCACTGGGTGAAGTAGGGTCTTTAGCTACTGCAGTGTTGATAGACAGTTCTAGATTAAATCACAGTCCTCTCCAGAAGGTCTTTCAAAGTACTTTGTCATATTAGCTGCTGTCTGGTTAGAGATTTTGAAGTAGGTTATTTATGTATCTGCATTGACGTTGGTGGCAGCAGCAACTTACAGATGTTCTTGTACTGGGCTGCTCAAGCAAGGGTCAGGGAGCAGCATAGTTTGACAGCAGTGAGCTGGAAGGGTGCTTTATTCAATGTTAACTTCATGCTTTTCTGTATCTTTGCTTACTGAGAAGGATGAGACTGTACCTAAACTATCCAGATAATGAGTGCTGTGAGAAGCTAGTGGAAAAGCAATCATTTAATGAGTTAATTTTCGTGGTGGTCTAACTATAACCTGTCTTGTTCTTCTCTGTGGCTCTCAGACTTACAGGATACCATAGCTATTCCATTTCTCCTTGCATCTCTGTTGTCTACCTTTTAAAGCTACCAAATTCACTTTTTGATATTTGTTTTTCAGATTGAAAAGAAAGTTAGTTGTGGCCAAAAAGAAAATAGAGAGAAATGATGAGATGAGAAATCATCTAAACCACAGTACACATGACTTGACTCACTTGAAATAATAGCTGAATTCTGAGGTGGTATTATGAATTAACAATAATAAATATACTCTTATAATGCAAGAGGATAGCAATACTGAATAGCACCACAAGATGTCATTCAAACAGTTTGTGGTATAGAATGAAATGCTCACATTGAAACGCAGATTTCTTAATTTCCTGCTAGAGGAAGAACCCAAATCAACAGCAGAATAAACTCAAATCACACCACGTATTCACTGCTGTTTTAGCTTCCATGTTATATGGCTCTGAAATCAATTTGCAGTTCCTCTCTAAGTGTTAAATTCAGACTCACTGAGTTTATGCAATTGCCTGGGCTAGAGTAAGCCAATTTGTTTTAAGGATTTTGCAGCACCTGTAAACTGTAAAAACCTGATTTTTGGGGGGGAGATCTTCCATAGGACTTCATTACTGCAGAAGTGCCAAGGCCAGTTAAGTTGCTCTGTCAGCGCAGATTTTCTGCTTCAAACCTGCTGACATTCGCAGTATTTTGAACTTCATGTTGGAACATTTTGTTCGGCTGCAGATTTAAAAAAAAAAATAAAAATTAGTGTACTGTGATTGAAAGTATGTAATCCGGACTGAAGCTTCCTAAAGACTTTAAATGTAAGAACAATGCGATTGATACAGTGTAACTGAAAGTATGCAGTGGCCAGAGAACTTAGAACAGGAAATGCATTGTTAAAACTTTTAAATGGGACATCTGTAACTTCTGTTCTCCTTCTATGACAGGTGGTTCCATGGTTCCACTGAATCAGAAATAGTGAAGTTTGCTTCCTCCCCTGCTGTGGATTTGTTTAATATTTCTTGTATCTTATCTATACAGTAATTCAGTGCTCTCCTTGCATATGAGGAGCCTCTTCCCTTTACTCAGAGGTGATAAAACAGATCCCAGATTTCTGGGGCATACAGAAGGAATGGGGAATCATAATTAAATTCTTATTTCATAAAGGCACAGGCTGATAAGCTTCAAGGATTAAAGATTTTTGCATCTGAAGAATTGTTTTTTTGCCAGTTGGGCTTTACTTGCAGTTTTGATATTTAAGAAATTTCAGCTTTTTGCAAGGAAAACCTTATAATTATGTGGGTAACTTCTTTCAGTAACAGGGTATGTTAGAAATGTAGCAAATAATAACAACTTACGGGTTTTATATTATGGTGTTGCTGAAAGAGAACAGGAGATATGATAAAAGTATGTCTTAACAGTGTGGATTAAGTGTTCTCCTAACAGCAATGGTTCAGAGTAAGTAGGTGCAGTGGCAAATTATTTGCAGATTAAATGATTGTTGCACTTAAAGCTTTATAATAGTTCCTATAAGAAGACAAAGGAACTGAGGGAGAGGCTCAGATTTATCACTTGTATAGCAGATTTAAACCTCAATGATGTATGCATACATACCTTTTCTGGTGTGTGTGGGCTTTTTGTTTTTTGTTTTTGGTGTAGGTGGGTAGTGTTGTTCAGCAGAATCTGAAATCCAAATTTTGATCTAGGCAAGGGGGCAGTTTTTGTGACCAAGTGTGCACTAACAAGAATATGGCATAATCAGAGTTGTTCTGTAGCTGCTGCTTGTGGTAATCAGAATGGTCAGATTTCTTCACTGCTGAATTCCACATCCTGCTCTGTTGCTCAGCTTGTGGCTTAACATCCAGGTTGTTAAAATAGTTTAGCAGCATGTTCTCTTGAATGTCAAGCTCTAGGGTTTTTGGACTTTTATTCTGGCATGGTGGTTTTTTTTTTCTTTTTTCCTGTGGTTTTTATATATGCAAGCGAGTAGAGGGTTCATGAAAGAGAATGAGAACTTGAAAAATCTAACTAGTAATTTTTTGTTTTCTTTCTCAGAGCAGCATCTAGAAGATTAGTCCTGGCCTGTAGACCTGCCATAGTTTCTATTGTATCTATACCCCTATCATATCCAAAAAATGTTTCAAAGACATAAAAAGAAAGCAGTGCTTTGAAGTGGAAAGACAAATGATCTTAAATGCTGCAGTCACAAAATATGAAAACTTTAGAAGAAAATTAGAAATCCTCTCCTTCTGCTTAACATAGTCTCTTTGAATCTCTGGTCAAATTATTATGTTGAGGAGTAGAACTCTGCAGTGGTAAAGATTACAAAGGTAACTGAGTATTGGTTTGCTGGTGTGTTAATAAGCCTTTTTTTTGGTTAGAATTGCCTTTTGGCAGGTGATATTAAATAAAATCTTTATTATTTGTATAGTCTATTCATGTTGTATATGGGTGTAACATTTCTAATTCAAGTTGCATACTAGTGCTAGGGGATGTATTATAGAGGTTAAGACATTAGACTATAACTATGGGAAACCTTATCACATTCTTAGATGTGGCGGTTGTCAGGTAGGTGAGAGTCTTGTTGTTTTGTTTTGGGGAGGGCAGGAGAATGGGGAGGGGGGAATTCTACCCCTTCCTGCTATTGGGAGGGGAAATGAGCTCTCAGATGATCTATTTACTCTGAAAGTCTTTTGTTTGTGCATATTGTTGTTGGGACAAATACCGTCCTGCTTAATATAGCTCAGTATTATCCATAAACTGTCAGATGAGGCTATTTTAATCCTGGTTTTGCTACTGAAGTAATGAAGTTTGTATTTCAGTTACGTATAATATGTACGTAACTCTGTAGACTAAAATCACCCTCAAAGTTTTAGCAGGGAGAGGCAAAAATATTGATGCAGCTGGATGGTTGCTTGGGCTTTCCTGAGCTCCTGGCAGGTGGACATAAGTGATAAAGACATTATTTGTCCAATGTACGCTGAACTGTCACTTCAGAGCACAGAAACATGAACGGCACTGTGAGGCTTTCTTTCCGTTTTTGTTTTTTGAGGGATTTTACTTAAGGATTGAAATTCTTTTAAATCTTAGTGTTCAGAAGGTAAAAATATTGTTGTATTGTACAATAAACTGTACAGTGAAAGACTGAAATGTATTTGCCTTTACTATTGTTAGAGGCTGCTGATAAGAGTTGTTTTTGGAGGGAAGTGACTTTTGAAATCTGCCTAGGATATTTGTTTCTAGAATTTAGAAGAACAAGGGAGTGAATATTCTGTTACATAAGATTATAAGATTTTCTTTTGAGTAGAGTTAAGTCTGAGCAGGCAAGCTTAGTTATGATTTTTCAAATACTGTACTTTAAAGAATGGAACAAAATTCCAAAATGCTGGATAAAATAATTGAGGTTTCTTGCACTACTAGAACTGCTCTTAAAGGGGGAAACCTCAAAGTTTCAGTGTAACCATATCTAAGTGTAGAACAAAAATTGCTTGCGGATGATGATCCTTATGAATATATTTTACTCTGTAAGTATGTAATGCTTGCTAATCCCAGATTACAATATGTTAAAAAAGTTAAAAAAAAAAAAAGTCATCAGTTGCTTAGAAATTAGTTTCCAAATGGATTCATCAAGAACTTGCTTTTTTATTTCTCCTTATTTATTTATTTTTTTTGCCCCTGCTGCTTTGATCTTAGAAAAGCAAGGCTGGCAATAAGCAGGTATTCATGTCTTAATTTCTGATTTACGTCTTCCCTATTAATGCTTCAAAATGTTTTTACTTGAAATATATGATAGAAAATATTCTATAAGCAGTTAGAAGTACAGTCTATCACTAAGTACTTTTTCTTCTGTCTTCACATCTTTAAATTTACCATTTGTCTTCTTTATTAGTTGCAGTAGTAACTTGTACTCATCCTGTAATTACTGCCTGCTTCTGTCATTCCCAAATTCTGTCAGCTAGTTTTCAGAAAGTGCTTGAATCTTGTCCTGTGTAACTTCCTTTCATTTTTGCTAGTTGGCTTTCAAAGGCACATCCTTGTCTGCACACTTTCTCTTTGGAAATTTTGTTGACATATTCCTATTTTTTCATGTCAACTTTTTTGATAATATTTTAATTAGGTAGATAGTCCCAAGCTTAAATCTTAAAAAATTTCTCTGAAGCCTTATTCAATGCTTTCTGATTCTGTAGTCGAATCTTAATTGTTTTTGGAAAGTAGTTGCCTTGTTGGTGGTGCCGAGGAACTGAAGCATCCTGCTACCAATTGTGATCACATAGTTCCTCACATAATTTAGTTATATTATCCTCTGTTATACCTTTTGTTGGTATCTCCATCTCAATTTTTGCGTGATTATGTGAGAGAGCAGGAGGAAACAAGAAGCAGGAGCATAGAACTAGAAGCAGCTTTCTCTGTCAAGTGCAGTCTTCTGCTATGCCTTTGGTAGCTTTGTATAGTTCCATTGGCAAGCTAAGCTTAAAAATAAGGATCAAAACTTAAATTGAAGGAATTGTAGGGTTCTGAAGTTCCTGTATGAATGATAAATTGGAGCATGCTTAAATTTTCATATCCACTTCTGAATCATGTCTCTGGATTTCTGTGTTGTCTTTGATTATGTGAGGACTCACAGGGTTTGTAGGCTTGAAACAATTTCAGAGTTCTTTGGAATTTTGCAGAAGTCTCTTGGGCAAGTGCATGGTTTATAGTTTTATTATTATTTTTTATTTTTTCAGTACTCAAGGAATCTAGGAATCACGGAAGGCTATTTCTTCAAAGAATCTTTTGTAAATTTTTCAGAGTCTGTAAATGCAGTTAACCTACATTAATAGACTGTGATCTCTTTCCATCCAAAAAGCCAAGCAAGGTTGGGGTTTGCATTAGAGGTTGCTAATGAGAAACTGTATCTGTGAGAGAACGTCCGTATCAAGTTAATATTTTCATCAAAGAATCTTACTTTGACTCTAAAAAGTACTTGGATATTAT